>CM051269.1:1925307-2197807 GCA_027921565.1 Artemia sinica | reverse complement strand
CTAGGTCCTTTAGTCTGTAGAACTCTTTCTAAGTATCTGAGTTTGTCTTTGTTTGAATTCTAGATTCTTGACGCATGTGTTCCAAACGTAACTCAAATCGGCCAGCATCTTCAGTCGGCAATTCTTCAAACGCATTTTAGGCTTTACGATTTAAGTTAGAATGAATTTTTGCTACCCAGTCTTATTCTGGTCTACCGTTTAATTCAGTTTTTTTTCCGCGATTGGAGATATACAAATATCCATCTTCGTTTTCCATATTGTTGGGATTACCGTACGCATTAAATCTATAAGAATTATTGTTGAGGTGCTTGGAAGCTCTTCCTATGATTATGTCTATTATTAGCCTCTTTTTCTCCGTTTCCCTGTCTTTCGCGTAATTCCGTAAAATCTACATTTTAAAATTTTAGCGACCCACGACCCAATGTTGAGGATATAAACATGAAATGACAAAGGAATAATCGTTGAATAAAGTATAGAAAAATAAAAAGAAGTGACGTACTTAATAAAATAACAAGATTAGAAATTGGAGTTGAAATAGAAATAAAAAGATTAGAGATTGGGAAGCCATTGTAATGTAAGTGGTCAAGTGAAGTTCAAGTAAGTTTATTATTAGTAAAGGTGGTGGATGCAATGAAAATGTTAAAGAAGAAAATACAATGCCCAGGGTATTTTCGAGAAAATTTAAAAATTTGGGAAAATAGAAGAAAAATATGTCTCCAAACCAAGAATAGAATACTGGAAGCTACAGTGATAACAGCGGTCAAATATCGCTCCGAAATGAGGGCGTCGTCCCCTGATGGTGGGAACGCATTCAGTAGTAAGTAATAGCATTCAAGTTAGAGTTTACTCTTTCTTTTTCTATATTACGTTTTTTATTAATTCTATTAATTATTAATTCTATATTACTAATATTTTACTTTTTCTAGTCAAATTCTAGTCATTGTTATCTTATTAAGTTGATCCCGGAACTCTGAATTTTTTACCTTGATCAGTGATAGATGTCGAGCCAAATTCCTGAGACTCGGTTCAAGTTTACAAGGACCAAAATGCTGGGAAAAGTAGTCCTCGGACACTCTTCAAGTTTGAGAAACAAAAAAGGTTCTGAAATGTCAACCTGCTTCTTAATGTCACTTGGTAAAGCATCTTCAACTTCTAAAAACATAATTAAAAGATATATAAGAGAAGTTTGACAACAATGTATATACATTTTACGAAAAGACAATTCAGTAAATTCAGACAAAGATGTAGTTCCGAAATAAAGTTATGTGTATAGAACACCTTCTTCTTTAAAAAAAATATTTGATTGATTTGATTATTCAATCAAATAAGCTTCCTCTAAAATTTATACGGCTGCATTTTCCATAAAACCTTATATGCCCCGGGGTCTAAGTTTAACCCCTTGCCCTGCCTAGGCTCTGGGGTTTTATCCACCTCGAAGGCATTGTGACATAATCTTGGGCTATTTTGAGCACAATGGCTATGTCAAATTTTAGCTCAGATACATTTGGGGAAATTAATACGTGGAGGGGGGGGGGGTCCCTTAAGAGTCATTTTTGACTCTTAAAATGGAGAACTAGAACTTTCAATTTCCGATTAAATGATCTTCCTTCAAAGTTTATAAGACCATCCCCTTCCATCAAACCTTATATGCCCCTGGAGAATAACTTACAACCCTTGACCCCGGGATTTGCAGGGTTGTGTCAACCCCAGAGACACTGCTATATGATCCATGAATTATTTTGAACAAAATGGCTATCTCAAAGTTTTGATCGAATTTACTTGGAAAAAAGCGCTTGGGAGGGCTAGTTACCCTCCGACCAATTTTGACACTTAAAATGGAACTAGAACTTTCAATTTTAATCAAACGAGCCCTTCCAAAGAGTATACGACCACCTCCCATACAAACCTTACATGCCCCTGGAGAATAGCTTACAACACTTACCCCAGGCTCCAGAGGGTTGTGTCGACCCCGAAATTTTTGTTATCTGATATTTGGACTATTTCGAGCAAAATCGCTATCTAAAAATTTTGGTCGGATGCGTTTGGAGAAAAGAGAGCGGGGGGGGGGGGGGTACTAGTTGCCCTCCAATCACTTCGCTCTTAAGGAAGAAACTAGAAATTTCAATTTACAATCGAATGAGCCCCTCCGAAGCTACGACCACCCCTTGCATAAAAACCTTGCATTCCTCCGTGAAAGATTTTTTGATCTTTTAACTATCTTTAAGAAAATGGGTATCTCAAAATGTTTATGGGATACATTCGGGGAAAAGAGGGCATTGGGAGAGGCTAGTTGCCCTCCGATCACTTCTCACTCTGAATACCGGTGCTAAAACTTTCAGTTTCCAATTAAACGAGCCCCCTACAAAGTTTATACGACCACCCCATCCAAAAAAACTTACACGTTCCAAGGTATAACTTTCAACATGTGCCCCCAGGCTCTCGAGGGTTTGTGTCGACCCTAGACTTTTTTTTTTAAATTGATCTTTCAACTATCTTTACATGGGTTAGACGGGATGCATTTGGGGGAAAGAAGGCCTGAGGGAAGGGCTAGTTGCCCTCCAATCACTTCTAACTCTTAATACGAGCACTAAAACTTTCAATTTCTAATCAAATGAGTCCCCTCCAAAGTTTATACAACCACCCCTTGTATGAAAACCTTATATGTCCCGGGGTACAACTTTTACACGTGCACCCAGGCTCTGGAAGGCTTGTGTCAACCCAGGAGTTTCTGTTATCTGATCTTTGATCTGTTTTGAAAAAGATACATATATGAATATTTTGATCAGATTCATTTGGGGAAAAAGGGGACGGGGGGGTCTAGTTCCCCTCCTATAGATTTTGACTCTTAAATAGAAAAACAGGACTTTTAATTTCCAATCAAACGAGCCCCTCCAAAGTTTATACGACCGACCCTTCCATGTAAACCTTATATACATCCAGAGAATAACTTTCAACACGTGCCTCCGGGCTCTGGGGTATTTGTTGAACACAGTTTTTTTTTTTTTTTTTTTTTTTTTTTTTTTTTTTTTTTAGAACTATTTTGAACAAAATGGTTATCACAAAGTTTTGATTGGATGCATTGAGGAAAAGACAGCATGAAGGGGGCAGGGTGCAAGTTGCACTTAAATCTATTTTTATTCTCAAAAATGGCACTAGAACTTCCGATTTCCAACTGAATGAGCCCCCTCCAATTTTATAAGACCCAACTTTCTATAGGAAGTGCCTCTGGAAAAAAAATGAAACCTTATGGCCTTTTTTATAGATAACGATAAAATATTGCCTCTGATAACATTACTGTGGTTATTACTTAATCAGGAGTCAGAGGGGTTACGTTTTATGCTCATCTTACGGATCAGTTGTGATGTGTGATGGACTTTGTCAAATACTGTAACCAGACATAGATTATGCTGATGATTTGACTGTCCCAGTTGAACGCGTGAGCAAAATGAAAGATTTTTTTAAGGTTCTGAGAGTTAAGGGTGCAAAAATAATTTTGAAAATTAACGTTAAGAAGACTAAGTTACATTGAATGAAAATTAGTGAAAGTGAAGAGTACTGGGTAACGAGAAGATTGGAAACTTCACTTACCTAGGTATTACTATTACCTAGGTGGATGTAAGATGGTGGATGTAATAAAAATATTTTAGCCTCGGCCCAGGATGTTTTTACGAAAATTAAAAAAGTTTTGAAGAATAGAAAGATGTCTGCAAACCAACATTAGAATATTGGAGGAAACTATCAACAGATTCTTTTGAGCACCCGTCCGACTGATTGTATTTCCACCAGAAAGCTATACGGAAATTTTGTTATATCCAGATCTAAATTATTTGGAAAAAAGTATTTCTTTTTGTTCTTTGCATCAAATTTCTAATTTTTTTATTTCAAAGTTATTAGGTTGATTCCTCTCAATGGACGAGGATATAATACATAGACTTTCTTGCTTGAAAATTGTTCAAGGCTCTAAGATCTTCATCTTTTTCTAGGTACTTCTCTTCATGCTTACATGTCGTTTAATTAGACTATCAAGTGAGACCTCAAGATCGTTTGCGAAGCCAAAAAGAAGTGAACTTAAGATTCTATCTGCTAAAAAACCCCAATCTTTTTGGGGATGGAGGAGTTAAGATTGTTTATTTATTCCTGCATTTAAAAACCATTTTATGAATCCAAAAATTATGTAGGGAGGGGGTTTCAAACCTCCTAGACACGACCCTGGTTAATACTGAATAGTAATCATCTACCAGGTCTAGCAATGGCGCTCTATTTCTGAAGATATTCCCAGTTTCTCTTAGCCTGTAACTTCAAGTGTCCGCTGACAGAAATATTTTTGCCTTTTTTTTTACTTGATCCGTAGGAAAGTATGCAAACGTGGAAGCTCCAAACTTTTGAATATGCTAATCAGACTGTACTTTGAGTAGTGTCCAACGCAAAGAGACATTTGTACGTCTCTTGGCTTAGGGCAGCTAGGTTCTGCATTCAGTCGTAAGTAGTAGTATTCAAGTTAGAGTTTAAGATTTTACTTTTTCAAGTAAAATTTTAGCCATTATTATTCTATTATAGGTGATCCAAGAACTCTGAACTTTTTACCTTGATCAGTAATAGATGTGGAGACAAATTCCTGAGACTCAGGTTCAAATTTACATGATGCCGAAATGCTGGGAAAAGTGCTCATCGGACCATCTTCAAGTTTGGGAAACATAAATGGGTCCGAACTGTCAACCTGCTTCTTAATGTCACTTGGTAAAGCATCATCAACGTCTAAAAAGATAAATTAACAGGGATATAAAACAATTTCGACATAAATGTATATACACTTGACAAAAAGAGTATTTAGTAAATTTAGGGCAAAAATGTAGTGCCAAAAAATAGAGTGATGTAAATAGAACACCTTGTTCTTTAAGAAAATTTTGTAATGAATTTCTAAAAAAATAGAAAACAGAGGCTCCTGAGCCCAGTGGCTCTTTGGTCTTTTAAGTGCGGCTCTGCGCCATCTACGAAGGCACAATAATATTTGATTAAAAAAAAACCTCGTAAAAAAAGTTGCATTTTATTTTGATAAATTCAATTCTACTATAAATCGAGAACATATATAATTTTTTGTTTAAGTTGAAATGTTTTAAGAGCAAAAGCAGATATTTTGAAGAGAATTCAAGTTACAACTGTCTTCCAAAACCATTAAAGACAGAACAATTACAATTTGTTTTAAGATTTACTTTTTTTTACTTTTTTTAAGATTTATGTTTCATTCAGGGCCTAAATAAGAGCTTTTAGGATTATTACCACACAAAGTTCAGACCCGAGAGAAAATATCGCAAGTACTGTAATTGAATGCATCAGCATCAGCAATTGAATGATAAAACAGTGAGAACCCTGATCTTCTGCTTCATAACAAGGTACGATGGTTATATTTTGGTATATTTCATCAGGATTAACCTAACTTCACTTCTCGAGTGTGTACCATATAATAAACAAGTACCAAAAAAGTTACCTAAAGAAGGAGATTTGGCTCCCAATTCTTTAAAAATTATTGTAATGTTCATACTTGCCTCTTTGGCTATTAAGTTCCCCGAACATTTCTCTTAACATCGCATGTATAAGATTTAGTTGGAACAGAGAAAGTGAGACAAATAGAAAGAATTTTGAATAGATATTCTGCCAACATGCAGGATTGTAAAATTTCCTGTGCAAAGTCCACTCCCCAGAAACTTCCTTCACCAAAGAAAAATTACCTCACAGAGTAATTTTTAAATTTTGAGCAGACGACTTTGGGGGGGGGGGCATTCTAATTTCCGTTCGAATGAGCCCTCTCTCAATATTCTGGGACTATTGGGGCGATACAATCACCCCTGAAAAAAAAAAACACGCATCTGTGATACTTCTGGCAAAAAAAAATATCAAATTTTTGCCGAAGGGAGCTCGAAACCTCTACAGTAGGATCATCTGACACGCTGAATCAGATGCTGTGACTTTTATTAAGCTTTCATGACTTTTAGGGGTGTTATCTCCATTTTTGTGAAATCAGGCAAATTTTCTCAGGCTTGTAGCTTTTGATTGGTAAGACTAAGCTTAATGAATAATATTTATTAGGAATCATCATAATAAGCCAATTCTTTTGATACATCTACTGAAATCAAAGTTTCATTTTAAAGTTTCAAAGTTTCAATATAAAGAAAAGAGTGAATTTCAAGCTATGATACACATTCTAAAGTTAGTCTATAGTCCTAATACTATCAAGATGGCCTTACTTCGAACTTGTGCACAAACTAATCATGACAGACAGGGGCGTCGTTTCGGGCTGGCAAGGGGGGGGGGAAGTTGCCCCCCAATAATGTGGAGAAAAAAATATTATACATCCCATGCCATTTGACTATCCAGAGATGGACCCTTTTTGCCCACCCCCCCCCCGCAATAAAAATGCTGGAGATTCGCTCCTTATGACAGATTGTCCTTTTCAGAACCAAAACGAGAGCAAGTGATTAAACTGAGCCATCGAACAGAAGTGATACCAAATTGAACGTAAAAAAAATAAAGTTAAATCGTAAAATGGATTGTTGCTTTATCTTAAAAGGAATTGATATTATTTTGATTCTATAAAAAGTGACCTTAATTGGTTTGCTTTTACTGTACCAAAACTCCTATATTATTTTGTGTTTTCAGTAAAGTGCTAGTTTTTATAATCCTAAAAGCATAGGGAAACATAATTAGTTGGTTTATTTGAACTAGTTTGATTGATATATATTAGATAGGCTGTGAAGCAATAATTTTTGTCCGTTTTAAGTTTCAACTTCGCTCTTTACTTCCCTCGGAAAAACTTTGTTTTTTTAGATTATGAAAGTAACAACACATGATGACTGGGTGATTGACAGTCGCGCGGGTTCAAAGATTTGTAAGTACCCTAAAACTAAAAATAGCTATACTGATTCGACTAAACGAATGCATGCTAATAATTGATTAGTTCGGGAAAGGCAATGCCCCAATTTTGTTCCCTTTATCAAGGGAGTGTTAAAAAATAACAGGTAAAAAGTTCACATCCTTAAAGCAATTTAGGAGAAGAAAGAAATTTACCTTCAGCAAAAAGACTGGATGTTCTCAAAACGAGCCAGATCGTTTTGAGTTAGTATCAACCGTAATATGAACTCTGGAAATCCAGTTATTTCTCTATGAAACGGAGGATTTTAAGCTGTGATACAAATTCTAAAGCGAGTTTGCAGTCCTAATACTAGTGAGATTCCTTCACTTCGAACTTGTCTACAAAATAATAATGAAATGTCCTTTTCAGAACCAAAATGAAAGTCAACCATTGAACTGAGCTTGATTTTATTACAACTGTAATTAAATTGATTGTAAAAATGAGAAGAGGGAGGTAGTGACCATACCGGCAGACGAATATTTATCGGCTGCCGTATCAGTTGAAAATAGACTCCGCCTACCCCAAGGCAACGAGAAGAAGGAAGAACATTCGGATAGGGGCCGATCGAGTGGCAAAGAAGGGGGAAGAGAAAAACCCGCGTCAACGTCGTCAGAGCGCAACCAATGCTCCATTAATGAATCAAACTCCAAGCTCGCAACCAATGTGCAAACTCCATTAGAAATGCCGAAATTAAATTTTTCAGTCATATAATTAGAACTGAATAAAATAGTAATTTTACTATAATTTTACTATATAGTGAACTAAAGATTTCACACTGCCATAAGCGAATTTTTCCTTTTGTGGATTATAAAATTCTGTGTATATAACGCATTTTAAGTTTGAGTGTATTTTTATTATCAATGCATATTAAGTTGTTTTGTCGAAAAAAACTAGTTCATTATCCTTTACAATATAGCGTACTTTATCATAACATAATTCCGTTTATTTAGTAAAAATTACTTATAAAGAAATAATTAAGAAAAAATTCCTTTAAGTAGGGGGAGGATTGTGAATTTCATTATCAATGTGTATTTCTTTATTAGTCAGATACCATGCGGAACACATATCTATTAAGTTCAAAGGACATAAACCTAGATATTTTTACGACCACCTTTCTCTCATATGTATAAATAGCAATTGACCCATAGCTTGTAATAGACCAGGGGTCGTTTGCGTACTATGCACTAGATTAGTTATATCATAGAGGTCAATTACATGCTCTTGGCCTGAATCTATTTCCGTATATATATTCTGAGCATACGTTTGTTAGTTTGACTCTAATTTCATATCTGTACTGAGTAGTGTCTTGTATATTCCTGGACTTTGTAAACCATATTTTGTACAACTACTGACTTTGCGTCATTATCAAATAAATGGTTATATTGTGAGCGCCATTAGATGAACTAAGCCCTAACCAAAGCAAGTCTCACACCAAATTAAACGGAAATAAAAATAAAGCAACTTTCCTTAAATATTTTAATTTATTCCGTAAAGTGTCCTTAATTGGTTTGCTTTTACTGAACCAAAACTCCAATATTATTTTGTGTTTTCAGTAAAGCACTAGTATTGTATAATCCTAGAAAACATAGGGAAACATAATTAGTTGGTTTATTTGTACTAGTTTTATTGATATATGTTAGATATGCTGTGAAGTAAAAAGTTTTGTCCGCTTTAAGTTTCAACTTCGCTCTTTACTTCCCTCAGAAAACTGTTTTTTTAAAATTAATTAATTAAAAAAACTTTCCACAAAATAAGTTTTTCAAAGAAAAGTAAAGAACTCCATTAAACCAAAAATGAACAAAAGTGAAATCAAATAATCTACAAACCGTGAAACTACCACAAATCAGCATCGATAAATAAATAAAACCAAAAACGAACAGAAATTACAATAAATAACCGAGTCAAACTCAAAACAAGCGGAAATTAACATGAGTAGGGCTCAAAACCCCTATGCCTTCCCATGGCCAAAACATAATTTGCACTTTCCTGAAAAAATACATATGTTTTTACTTTTATAAATTTAATAAATCAAATAATATTATCATTTGGATTACTAAATATCGGTATATGTATATTAAACTGACAATGCGCATTCATTTGTATTTTTTCAGTAAAGTGCAAATTATGTTCTGGCCTTGGGAAGGCATAGGGATTTTGAGCCTTTTCAAGCATAGGCTAAATGAAGGGAGATATATCCTACCCCCCCCCCCTCCCAAATGTATCTTTTTTATAATTGTGAGAAGGTTAATGGAGAGTAGGGCAATTTAAGCCCTATAATTAACTCTACGGTTTGTAGTACTCCTCCCCCACCGAAACATTGACACACCTTCCTTTTTTCATAATTTCACATGAGAAACCAAGTGAATCAACAAAGTTAAATCAAGTATTTATAAAATGAAGGTCTATATTGGAACCTCAACAGTAGATTCCTCTGATACGGTGAATTTGATGGTAAATTTTCAGTAGATTCCTTGACTTTTGAGGCTTGTTTTCCCCCTTTTTGGAAAATCTGGTAAACTTTTCCAGTTTCAGATATTAAGTTGAAACCCTCAGGAACGTTTATTCCAGTATGAGGGAGGGGAAAAATGTGCGTGGACCTTCAACTTCGAGAAATAAGAAATCAAAGAGCCTTCACACATTCTTGCTATCAAACATCAAATTTGCCGGATCTCTAGAACAGTTTGGGGAGTGGAGTTTAAAATTAAAGGTAAAGAAAAAAGCGGGAGGTGTAGGGAAACTTTAAACTTTGAATGGTGGATCATTTTTTAGATGCCGCATCTCTGGTAATTCAAGAATCTTCTGCTACAAGTTCCTTTGGTAATTAGAATCTGATCATGTCTAAACAATTCAGAAGACATTATATGATACGAAGCTATCAAAATAGTTCCTTAAATTAAACGATCATATAAGTTGCCTGGTGATCTAAGAATAATTTCCTGGTTAAGTAGCAATGTAGAATAAAAGAAGCCTTGTGTCTCCAGGCTATCAAAATAGCACATCTTCACTATCTCAGGAACAAACTGGAACCAGGATTCATTTGGAATTGCTGAGGGATGTTTGTGGGGGGTGGAGGGGAAAAAATTGACCCTGACTTTTGAATTAAAAGGAGGCCCAGAGGGTAATCGTAGGAAAATGTGTGTCTAGGTTGTCAAAATAGTGTAAACTTTTCAAAAGACTAAAAGATTTGGAGTAAAAAACAAAAACAAGAAAAACTGAGACTTTGAGATATCATCCGAAATTTCATCTTTCCAGTTTGTTAGAAAGTGAATTTTGGGGAGTGGCTCCCCCCTCCACTCGAACAATTTTCAGGGAAGAATTTCTGCAGGGTTAAAAATATTATAGAGGAAATTTTCCAGGGAGAAAGCCTAACACCGTGGAATTCCTAAATTTCTTGAATAAGTGGATTCTTATGCAATAAGCATGTCCGAACATTATTTTGGCTACTATCCACAGTAAGTGCCCGATTTTTTTTCTTCTTGACTAAAACAAGCTTACAGAACTAACAGACAGTCAATTTTTAGACTGTCTTAAAAAAATTGGCACTTTTAAAATTTCGATCAATGTTCACCAGGGGCAGAGGGTCTAAAATGAACAAGGTGGGTTGTCACCCCCTTCCCTTAAACCACTTTCTAACATCCACTCAACAAGTCCTGAAAGTTTCATCTTAATACCCTCGCCGGTTCCAATGCTATTTCTGATTAACATTTTTAACAACCCGCATGCAAATAGTTCGTTTTGATGCTAACCCCTTCAAAATTACTTGAAAGCAGTCACAATTAGAATTGGTCAATGTCAGAAGTATTTTTAGTTAAATTAATTAGTATTCGCAGCCATTGTAGAAGTAGCAGCAGTGGGGGCCTGGAGATTTCAAACTGAAACCCTCAAATATTCCTAAGGTATTGTAGAAACACCTTTTTTTTATAAACAGGATGAACATAGTGTGTTTTGATTTAGTTCAAAACACCCCTCAACATTCAATGAAGTTTTACATTGACACCTTTACCCTTTTGAGACACAACTGGGTTGAAACATATCCCCCTTTCTCAATGATAACTCTTGTGCGTAAACAATCAAAAAATTGTATAACTTTAAATTGCCTAATAATTTGTCCCATAATAAGCTTGTTCTTTATTGTCAATGTTTTATCAATAATCCTTATGTTTTTTTCTTTAATTCATTATTTTCTAAATTTTACTCCTTCTTCCATATAACCAGGATACACATAGTGGTTTTGAAAGAGTTCAAAATACCCCTCACCATTCATTGAGATTTCACATTTAGATTCTTACTCTTTTGGGGCACAGCCAGGTTGAAACATTTTTCTTTTCCAAATGACAAATTCAGTGTGTAAACACTATAAGTTGAAGAATTTTTAATTGTGAAACATTTCACCCTAAATAAGTGTATTTTTCCTTGTCCATGTCTTATAAATTATCCTCCCGTCTTTTCTTTAAGTGATTCTTCTTTTTTTTTCTTAATTTACTCTTTCCTCTACTTGACTAAGCTAATGCTGAAAGCAGAACAAAATTATTCATAGATGTCCACTTTTCACTTTTTTTTGTGATTTCGGCTTTTAACATCAGGTTACAACTTAAAACCTTGCTATTTAAATTTTTCCGAGTCAAGAAAAGGACCACCTACTAAACTCGTTTATATTAACTGAAGGATGACCTCCCCCTTTTTCTCAGTATGTTCTCTTTTGTATAGGCCTTAATTGTGATCAAAATTGTGTTTTTAGAGCATCAATCACAATTGGGCCCAATGGCTCCTTACATGCAGGTCAATACCACGAACTGTCTGATTATTGTGAGACTTTAATTTTGAATATCCTAGGTATTGATATAGCTTCAAAGGTTGTTTGAAAACCTTGTTTTCAAAAGCATTTTAATTTTCTGGATTTTTGAAAACATTTTCTTTTTGTTCACATAACAAGGTTGATGTGTACTATCTTCACACAAGAACTAATAGAGTAGACTTTAACGGAGCACTAAAGAACCTACAAGAGAAACAAACTAGGATTGGCGGTTTTATATACATAAAATCAAAATTGTTTTTCGCCTGTACACCCTCAATGGAGCTTATTCAATGAGCCTGATTCAGAAAATATTTTCTTTATATATTATACTAAAAGCATTTTCACTTTTGGGCACTTGTTTATACCTAATCAAATTTCATGACTGAAGAAAGGTTTCCTTACAAATACCTCAGTGGAAGGATTTTTAACCTGTATGCACTCGTTTATGTCTGGTCAAAGCTCCCAATTGAGCAAAGCTTTTCTTACATATATTACACTGGAAGGGTCTTTCACCTGTGTGCACTCGTTTATGACTAATCAAATGTCCTGACTCAGGAAAGGTTTTCTTACATATATTACACTGGAAGGGCTTATCACCTGTATGAACTCTTTTATGTTTAGTCAAAGTTCCAGATTCAGCAAAGGTTTTCTTACATATATTACACTGGAAGGGCTTATCACCTGTATGAACTCTTTTATGTTTAGTCAAAGTTCCAGATTCAGCAAAGGTTTTCTTGCATATATTACACTGGAAGGGTTTTTCCCTGTATGTAATCGTATATGTTTAGTCAAAGATGACGAGTCAGAAAATTTTTTCTTACATATATCACACTGGAAGTGTTTTTCCCTTGTATGCACTCGTTTATGACTGATCAAATGTTGTGACTGAGCAAAGGTTTCCTTACAAATATATCACTGAAAGGGTTTTTCCCCTGTATGCACTCGTTTATGACTGATCAAATGTTGTGACTGAGCAAAGGTTTTCTTACAAATATCACACTGAAAGGGTTTTTCCCCTGTATGCACTAGTTTATGACTGATCAAATGGTGTGACTGAGCAAAGGTTTTCTTACAAATATCACACTGAAAGGGTTTTTCCCCTGTATGTACTCGTTTATGTATAGTCAAAGATGTCGAGTGAGAAAAGGTTTTCTTACATATATCGCACGGAAAGGGTTTTTCCCCTGTATGCACTCGTTTATGTCTGGTCAAATTCCAACCGAGGAAACGTTTTCTTACATATATCACACTGAAAGGGTCTTTCACCTGTATGAACTTGTTTATGTCTGGTCAAAGCTCCCGATTGAGCAAAGCTTTTCTTACATATATTACACTGGAAGGGTCTTTCACCTGTGTGCACTCGTTTATGACTAACCAAATGTCCTGACTCAGCAAAGGTTTTCTTACATATATTACACTGAAAGGGTTTTTCCCCTGTATGAACTCGTTTATGTCTGGTCAAATGTTCCAACCGAGGAAACGTTTTCTTACATATATTACACTGAAAGGGTTTTTCACCTGTATGAACTCGTTTATGATCAGTCAAAGATGCCGAGTGAGTAAAGGTTTTCTTACATATATCACACAGAAAGGGTTTTTCCCCTGTATGCACTCGTTTATGTCTAGTCAAATTTGCCAACTGAGCAAAACCTCTATTACATATATCACACTGAAAAGGTTTATCACCTGTATGTGTTCTTTGATGCCTTTTCCAATCACCCGATAAAGAAAATCTTTTCTCACATATATTACATTGAAATGATTTCACTCTTTTATGTGTTCTTTGATGCATTTGCAGTTTGCGTTTATTGGGAAATCTCTTTTTGCATATACTGCACTCATGGTATTTTCTAAACTTCTTGTTGGGCGAACGGCGATTCAAAACATTTCCTTTATCGTTGTGGCCTGTTACTCTAGAATTCAACTCACGTGAGTTTAAACTGACGGTTGTGGACAATTCCTGCGAAGTAACTTGAGAGGTACCACCTGTAATACTGTTTCAGACTCGTTTTCTGAAAAATGACCAAGTAAAATCAAATGTTCGTTCATGTTATAAATATTGTCTTGCAAACAAATTGGACATCTTCTTGTTTCTCCCATTTGATGCTCAATAAAATGAGCCACAAAGCTTCTATAATCTCTAATTACAGCAGGACAGATATCACATTCTATCGGTGAAAGTTCTTCACAGCCAGTGTCTATATGAAGTTCTAATATCAGAGATGAATTCTCTGTCTTTCCACAGAAGTTGCAACGCCAGAGATTCGGTTGAGTTTCACCACCAATTCCACAAAAAGTTGAATTCATTACTTCTAAAACCAGGGGATAAAATTAAATAAAAGTCAATATAATAGCTAAGAGTATTACGTAAATATATTATATTGAGAAACATTGGATGATTGGAATTTATGCTTTAAAAATCTGAAAAGGCTAAAAGGCAAAATAATAAACAAAGAAAACTTCCGAGAAAGAGAACAACATTTTTGTTTAATTTAAATTTAACGCTTAAGTAGCTCAGTGCTAGTAAAAGAGGCAAATAAAAGCTTTCTACGAGCTAAAACCTCACCGTAATTAGTGTTGTGGTTAGTCTTAATTGACACATAACGGTAATAAGGATCCTTTATGTTCGAGCATTATTGTTAATAAGGCATATATTACTAACAAATACAACAAGCTCATTTACAACAACCTTTTATATTTCTTAGTTTACTAGGTTTCTCGCTGCTACAGATAGCTGAATTCATTACTTCTAAAAGTAGGAAATTAGATTAAATAAAAGTCAATATAACAGCTAAAAAATAATACGAAAATATTTAATACACAGAAGCATTGAACGATTGAGATCTATGCTTCAAAAATCTGTTTCGTTTCATAGAACTAATAGAAAAGTAAAATTAAAATTTAATCTAAAAAAAATACAACAGCTAAACACTTAAAAGGTTTTACATTTATAATAATGGGTCTAAAAAAAGATTATGCACTTAGAAACATTTGACAGCCGACTCCCAATTTTATTTCTTCTTCCCCTTTATAAGAGAGAATTCTCTCTTTATATCGTCCTTCCATTATCTCTCAGATTTGTTTTAACAGATAACGGTATTTTACTACGTTTCAAATATCCCTGCAGCCATGATTCATTTCAGACTGGAAAATAAATATCTTTTTCTTTAATTTTAGATCGTTTGTAAATTGATGCCAGAAATTCTACCTCCTCCCTCCGTGAAAACCCTCCACTGAAAAATCATTCCATGGATGATTTCTGCCGCATAAAGTTCCCGCCCCCCAAAAATGTAATCCTTGATGAAAATTTCCCTTGTAAACTGCATGCAGACAGCTCCTTCTGGAAAATGCTTCCTATTTTCATTAAACATTTTATTATTAATAAATTCTGATTGTTTTTAAAATAATGTCTGAAATTTCTCCCATTCTCAAAATTCTTTCCCTAAGGACACGTTCCTGCGGGGAGAGCCTACTCTCGTGGAAAATTCCCCCGTCAAATACTTATCCCCTGGGAAATGCTTCCAGATAATTCCATGCCCGCCAAAATTTTCCCCTGGACATTTTTCCCACAGCTTCTCCACAAGTAAATCTGCTTCGTTATTCTTTTTTCTTGTATTTTGCTTTTCCTTAATTTTTCAGTCGCGCAAAATAAATCATCATCAAGAGCGAATCGGACTTTCGTAACTATACTTGCTGAGAATATAAATAAATCGTCACTGAATGGGGACTGTATTCCAGCATTGGGTTTATCATATCAGATTCTTATTCCTCAAACTTTTCGATGGAATACATGCACTCTAACCTCGTTCCAACAGTGTCTGGTACACTAAGTGAAATGTTTGTGCCTCATCATCTGAGATTTGAAATGCAAAATCATAAATTTCAAAAGTATTTTCACTCGAAACAGGAATTTTAAGTGACTTATTTTCCAAAAAGGATGACATGGTAAATTCTGTCTCACCACAAGAACGTTTGGACGAGAAAACATTGGCCATACTTTTGGTTTTTCTTATAGCTACGCAATCTTTCTTTGAAATTTATATTCTAACCCAAGGTGATCGGCAAGAGTCCTTACCTACATAATAACATACTGTTGTAACGTAACTGTGTCGATTTGGTTGATCTATGATCTATTAATGAGACTAGTTGCCGTTACATCTAACCGTTTGGTCAGTCTCCCCATAGCCTTGTAATATTCTAAAAATACATCTATTTTTTTTTTTACTATTATTAGCTCTAGCCCAAGATGGTGTTTAATATATTTTCCGATAAAATCTATTGGGGCTATTCCTAGCAAAATCCCCGGGAAAGCAAAAAAAAAAAAATTGGCTAAATCTCCCTATCTCTTCTGCATAATGGTGACAGCCCCCTTCTGTGGCCTCCCAGTTTTATTCTCGTTTTTATCTTATGTATTTTTTTAACATCTAACTACTTCTATTCTAAATCCTTAAGTCTGTATTGGAACTCTTTCTAAGTATCTGAATTTGTCTTTGTTTAAACTCTAGAATTTTAACGAAATGTTCCAGAGATTATTCAAATCTATCAGCAATAGCCTTTTTTAGTTTTTTACAGTCCCCTTGTTTCCTCAGTCGGCAAGTCTACCCTTGAAACTTTATTTTCAATAGCTCTCTCCTCTTGCTAAGAATTTTTTTTTAAATAAATACAGAAAAAATTGTGTTTATTTGCTTTAGCTAAAATTTTTCTTTTATGTATCCACTTAATAAAAAAATAGAAATAAAATATCTTTCAAAGTTGTTCATTACAGACTCTGTTGTGAATATTTATTACATCAGGGTTGTCAAATCCAACAATATTTGACAATTTATACAAAAAAAAGAAAAAAATTCATAAATAGATTTTAAAAGTTATGCAAAAATTTGTTTATAAATATATGTGGAGTATCAGAGATACGCAAAAATATTTACATTCTTTAACTACAATTTCAATACAAAAATTATCAGTGAATATAGTTGTTAACTACCATGGTAAAAAAAAAAATAATTTCACGACCTCAAAATAACTGACCCACGACCTCAAAATAACTATAGAACAGCAGGCCCTTCGAAACGGAAAAGAATGTTTCGACCCAATTTTCAGTCTTAGATTAGTAATTGAGAGCTGCTTTAGTCATATATACCCTTTAGTCCTCAGCTTTATATATTATGAGTAAGGGTTTGTTTTAGCCAACAAAGAGCTATTGTGTAGGTCTAATCCTTGTAGGGTATACCAAATATATACGTTGAAGTAACTAGTTTTTATGTAAGCGAATTATTATTTATTATAAATAACTTTCAGAAAAAGAAGTTTATTAAAAAAAACTAAAGACCAGAATAAACTTGAGATCGGTAGAAATAGAAATCTATAGTAATTCAAGCTCAAAACGACAAAAAAGTGCTATTAAACAATTAATCAAATCCAAAATGAACAGAAATTCAATAAACAATCATAGAAAAGAAACCTAAAACAGTTACTAGTATAAATAAATAAATAAATCTTAAAAGGTGTAAAATATAAAATGAATATATAATGCTAGCTTAAAACAAACAAAATCACAACAAACAAGGGTTCGGCTACTGTTCCTTTCCCTAACTGTAAAAGTATAACGCCTTCTGCGTCATTGGTGCTTTACTGAAAACTATTTGTCTCTTGAACAGTTTTGGCAAGTAACTAATGAAATTAAATATTTGTAATATAACTCATTTTCATACACAGATACATAGACCAAATAAAACTTGTCCTAGATATAGATTACGATGAAGATTTGACAGTCCTTGTTGAAAACCTAAGCAAAATGAATGATTACTTGAGGTTCTGAGAATTAAGGGTACAAAAATAGGTTTAAAAAATTAAGGTTAAGAACATTAAGTTACATTGAATAAGAATTAGTGAAAGTGAAGGATAATACTGGGTAACGAGAAGATTGATCAAATAGATAGCTTCACTTGGATGCCATGAGAATATTAAGGTAGAATAGCCTTGGCCCAGGGTGTTTTAAAAAAAAATGAAAATGTTTAGTAACAAAGAAAGATGTCAGAAAACCAAGATTAGAACGTAGGAGGCTACAGTGATGACCGTGTTCAGGTATGGTTCTGAAATGTGGGCAGTACGAAAGACGGAGGAGCATTTGTTGGATTGTTTCCAGAGAAATTATCCACAGATTCTTTTTGGAACCCATCTGCCTGACCGTATTTCAATTAGCAAACTACGAAAAAAAGGTTCAATCCAAATCTAATTTATGTAGAAAAAGTATTTCTTTATATTTCTTTTCATTAAATTTCAAATTTCCTCTTTTCTAAGTTATTCAGTTGGTTCCTGTCAATGGAGAAGGATATAATACAAAGACTTGCTTACTTAAAAAACTTCAAGGGTCTAAGTTCTTTCTCTTTTTCTAGGTACTTTTCTTGATGCTTGCATGGCGTTTAATTATCAAATGGCTATCATAGACGTCAAGATCGTTTAGACAAGCTAAAAAAACTGAATAAGAAAGGTCGAATAAGGCGAAACTGTCCTATTATTTGTACCAATTTGTTTTACCAGTGTGAACCTATTTTAAGTTCCTTTTTTTTAAGTTACATGTGTTTTCGTGATAAATGGGGAATGGGTAAAATAATGATGAATGGGGAAAACTATTCATCATTTCCCTTAATTTTTGGAATTAATTACATGGTTTTAACGCTTATCCAGGAATTCTGTTAGGAGAAGGGCACACAAAATCTATTTCTGTCTGGAAGAGAAACTAAAAGAATAGTTTGGGGTGGGGGAGTCGAGGTTGTTATTTTATCTGCATTTCAAGACTATTTTACGAGTCCAAGAGATATTTGGAAGGGGGTTTCAAGCCTAGTGTTCTCTTCCCTCTAGACACGTCTTTGGTTGACACTGAGTTTTAAACCTCTACCAGGTATAGCAAAATCAGGAAAAAAAAATTGAAATTGAAAAAATATGTATAAGCTAATTAGTATGAACAGAAAAGAGAAGGTAAATCAATTAAATACAATTTATTACAGATTATTTAGAAAAAAAACAGGTTTAAAACCAGAAATAATTTCAAAAGTGTCGAAGATCAAAGAATTTTGCATAATCAGCCTCATACAAGTTTGAACTTAACAGCTCAAGATGCAATAAACTTTAGAAAAGGCAACTAGCTTTTTGCAACTAGCTCCTAGAGGGGTACGCTCTTAGAGTGACTAATAGTAGGGTAGCTTTTCCTTAGACTAAGTCTTTCTAATTATACTAGGCGTGCCTTCTGGGCGTAGATATAAAGCATACATAATATTATAGAGGTTTTGTGTAAATAGTATTATTTTTATATGTATTTTATATATGTATATGTATTTATATATGTATATATATATATATATATATATATCTATATATATATATATATATATATATATATATATATATATATATATATATATATATATATATATATATATATATATATATATATATATATATATATATATATAATATATATTATATATATATATATATATATATATATATATATATATATTATATATATATAAATATATATATTTTCAGTCATCAACCAGTTCAGATCAGTATAATCAGGATTTTGGAAAGTCTTATATTAGTTTAATTTGGAAAGTCTTTATTAGTTTATTAAGTCTATATAGTCAGTGGCATTTTCAATACTTAGTAATTTCATTTTGCGTCATAACATTATATTTCAAATTAAAATAATTTCCGACTTAACAGATTTTTCGATAAAATATTATTTCATTTTGCAAGAATCCTAAATCAACAGAAGACATATATATATGTACATATATATTTTAAGTCTTCAACCAGTTCAGATCAGTATAATCAGGATTTTTTTTTCATTTTGTTTTTATATCAGAATCTCTGAAATAGACAGAAGAAGAGTGTGGACTACTTGCTTTTGGTTGCAAGGTTTAGTACAGTCAGTGTTAACATTGGTTTCATTCGAAGTGGCAGGCATATCAACTGAGGAGAGACAACAATATGGTGATGGGTCCTATTTAAACTGCCAGTCCTCCCATGCTCTGGAATGATGTTTCTGAAGCATCAAAATACCTCCTTCTACCCATGAGTAGTATGTGCATAATGAATTTACTCGGCCCTATACCCCTTTAATTGAAAGTAAATAGCCCCTCGCTTGTCAAGGTCATCCCCTAAGGCACTTATAAGATCAATCTACTCCTGCACAATCGATTACTCTGGCCTTGAGTTTTAGTTACGTAATGATTTAACCCTAGGCTGGTCCTGGGGATTAATTAACTCTGAACAAACCCGGTAATGGTGATTTCCTAAGGAGCTCTTGAGGAACAATAAAATCCCAACAAACATGGACAAGGCGATTCTAATGGAGTACTCAAAGACCAATGAAGTCTGAACAAACCCGGTAATGGCGATTGCCAAGGCGCTCTTGAGGAACAATGAACTCTGAAAAAAACCTGACAAGGAGTTATGTTTTAAGATGAAGGCTAAGCATTTTCTGATGATTTTAGAAATATTTATCTGGTGTAGGATTTCAACTGGGGACTCCTAAGGACGAAGAAATAACGTCCTAGTCAACTCAACTAACAAATCGATGTTGATAAATTGTTCTTAGAAATACATTGATAAAAACCCTCACATATCACCTTATGAAGCAACGATTAAGTCTAATGAGTAGTATCAAATTAATACTTATGACCACGCCCATAGGCACTACTCTTTTCTTTCTTAGTGGTTTAAGATCACGAGAAGGTTTAACACCAATTCCTCAAGTGCTGCTATCTACCTAACTAAAGTCAGTGCTGATGATATTTTTAATTTATGAATTATTTGTCTGGTGTAGGAATCGAACGTGAGACGCGAGACTTAATATGTTAAAAGAGTAATGTGTTAGTAAACTGAGCCAACAAGTCGATGATATTATTATGTTCTTAGAAGTAAATTTTAAGCAATAGGTTTCATGCAGTTGCCATACCATTGAATTGTATGTGTCTGTATGTCATATATCATCTTTAGTTTAAAAAACACCCCTGGAGGCGAATCTTAATTATTTTTGATTGTGATTTTTTTTTTGAATAAATATTTTTTTTAACATAAATTTTTTTTTTAACTTGAATATTTTTTCAACTTTTTTTTACAAAAGAAATTAACCTGTGATATTTTCGACATAGGAAATGAAAATGATATACGTATGTTAGACGAGATTTTTTCTTTTAGAAAAATAGTGTTTGTAGGGAATTTTTTTTAAACGTAGAAATTTTTTCAACTTTTTTTCATGTCTTGAAATAACATTACATATTCTTATAGCAAAAGAAATTTACTTGTGATATTTTTTTTAATACGAAATGAAAATTATATACGTACGTTAATTGTGTTTTTATCTTTTAGCAAAATTATTTTTGTAATGAAATATTGTTTTACTTCGTTTTTTTAACTTAGAAATCTTTTCAAATTCTTTTCATGTCTTAAAATGACACTAAATATACTTATAACAGACTTCAGAATGATAATCTTGTAAATAAGTATGTGAATTTTCTCTATTGGAAGTTGAAGGCGCTATCGGCAGTGAAATGAAGCCAAGATTACCCAATGCTACAGTAGAAATTACAAGAGGATGTCAGCTAGCTCTCCAAAAGGGCGAGTATGTGCAAGATCTTGAAAAGGTACATGGAGGAGCAATAAACTCTTGCGTAACTGATTTCTCTGGTCTTGAGTGCTAGTTATGCAATGATATAGCTCTAAGGTACTTGGAGGAGCAATAAAGTCTTACGAAACTGACTTCGCAAGCCTTGACTGTTAGTTTTGCAACTCATTATCAGACGGGCATAGAAAAAACTATTGCGTAGCTATTGGAGTCAATGAACTGTTACCTGCGCTCTTACGTAACAACTTCATGTTGATTATCTAGTTGCGCAACTGTAATTACTTCCGATTCGGTGAGGTCTTTCTTGAATGCCATGTGGCGCAACCTATTTCTCTGGTCTTGAGTGTAAAATGCAAAAGAAAACAAAATAAAATATTATTGTGGATTGTTTCTTTTTTAAAATAAATAAAAATTCAAATAGGGATAAAACCTTTTAATGGACAGTGATAACTTTCACAAATAGTGATAAAATTCCATAAAAAATACTAGATATTTCGGACACATACGCAGTGACCGTCATCAGTAGTAAAACTAAAATAAAACAATTAAAAATAATAGTTAATATACGAAATAAAATAAAACTACATATTATTTAATAATCTAATTCTTTTCAAAGCAAAAGCAGAAGCTGGTTTCTTTCACTTTCTTGGATCCGGATCATTAGCATTGAATGAACTAACACTTGGACAGAGTTTAACTACATTTGTTTTAGTTTAGTTTTACTAGTGATGACGGTTACTGCATATGTGAACGAAATATCTAGCATTTTTTGTGAAGTTTTATCATTATTTGTGAAAGTTGCCACTGTCTATTAAAAGATTTTTATCCCTATTTGAAATTTTACTTATCATCAAGGAAAGGCAGTGTGGTCTCCAAAATTATTTTTTTCTTTGAACGAATACGGCAAAGAAATAAGTGAGAGAAATGAGGATCAATGAACTCTGAGTAGACTCAAATACTGGTTGTATAAAAAATTTTGTTGGGATTAATGAACTACTACTTTTGCTAGTAGAAACAAGTCTTTTTAATCTTGAGCAAAGGCATAAAAGTTTGATCAAGGACTTTCTATTTAAATACTAACTCAATAGTTTCCAAGATGATTGGATTTTACGACACTGAATTTATTGGCTTGAAAAATCATCTTGCGGTGTTATATTTGAATGTGCATTTTCTTTTTATTGTCTGTGAAACATGAAGAAATTAACTGTTTTCACTAGAAAGTGAACTATAATATGTTTGAGTATGATAAAAGCTTGTGAGGTATTACACTGGGCCATACAAACAGACTGGAATTTTATGACCGAGTGATTACACCATATAATAAAAGTGGTAAAGAACTGGGTACTTTTCAGGAAGAAGTCAGAGAAATACAAAATATTTTTAGAGTTGAAAAACTGGACCTTAAGGGCAATATGCCAATAGAAAAAGTTTTAACTCAAAACTGTACCCCAAAATTCTACTTTTAAATTTATAAGAATTTGCAATGTCTTAAATTTGAAGTGGCTTATCACCTCCTGAATACGTTAGGTTCTTCACGCATCCACAAACGGGAACCCATGATATAGCATGCTTTTTTTACCGTGTCGTGAGCACTTAACACCATCAGTTAAGTCCCTTGGCATCCCCTGTGCGAAAAACCTAACCTAGTCTTCGGAACAGTGATAAGCCCCTTCAAATTTAGGATAATTAAGCTTTTCCAAATTGAAAAGTGGAATTTTGGAGTCAGAGTTTTGAATTAAAACTTTATCTGTAGGCAAATTACCCTTACATAAAGTGCTTCAACCCCAAAAAATTGTACATTTCTCCGCCTTCTTCGTGAACAGTACTCATTCTTTACCACCTTCATTATATGCTGTAATCACTCGGTCATAGAACCTCAGTCTGTTCATATGGCGTAATGTAGTACCCCCACATGCTTTTATCATACTCAAATATATTATAGTTTACTTTCCAATGATGACAGTCAATTTTTTTTACGTTCCAGAGATAATAACAAAAATAGACATTCAAATATAACAACACAACATGTTTTTTTCAAGCCAATAAATTCAGTCTCATATAGTCCCATCATCTTGGAGTCTATTGATGCAGTATTCAAGTAGACAAGTACTTCATCAAACGTTTATACCTTTGCTCAAGGTTAAAAAGACTTTTTCAGTGATAGCGAAAGTAGTACTTCACTGATCCCCACAGAATTTGTTACACAACTAGTATGTGAGTTAACTCACGAGTTCATTGATCCCCATTTCTCTTATTCTTCCCGAATCTTATTCTTTAAAAACAACAAGAAATCCACAATAACATTTTATTTTCGATATTCATTTTACTTTCAAGACAAGAGAAATTGGTTGCACAATTAACATGGCAAGCAAAAAAAAACCTCAACCAATCACAGGAAGCAATTACACTTGTGCAGCTTGATAATCAACATGAAGTTGTTATGGAATAGCACAAGTAACAGTTTATTGACTCTGACACATTAGGGGTTTTCCTATGCTTGTCTGATAATTCATTGCGCAACTAGTACCCAAGGCAAGAGAAATCAATTACGCAAGTTTATTGCTCCCTCAAATATCTTTTACATATCTTGCAAAGATACTCACCCTATTCGAGGGCTAGCCGACATTCCCTTGTAATTTCTACTGAAACATTGGGTTCTCTCGGCTTCACTTCACTACCGTTAGCAACTTCAGCTTCAAATAGGGAAAACCCACATCTTTATTCACAATGTTATCATTCTGAACTCTGTTATAAGTACATGCAATGTCAAATTAAGACATGAGAAAAAAGATCGAAGTTAAAAAAATCTAAGTGAAAAAAACATCACTACAGACATTATTTTTCTAAAAGAAAAAAGCACGACTAATTTAGGTATATTATTTTAATTTCGTATCTCGAAAATATTACAAGTAAATTTCTTGTTAAAAAAAGAAGAAAAAACTTGTTCCAAAAAATCTAAGTTAAAAGAAAATTTAGTTAAAACAAGATGGAAGGATTTTTAAGTTAAAAACGGCAGTTTATGCTCTTTTAGTTTTGATGTTGTTCTTTACTCCCCTGATGGTCCAGGTTCAAAAATAATCAATGGATTGAATTCGAAAAGTTCAAGAATGGCTAGTAGGGGGGGGGGGTCTAAACTAAAGACGATACAAGCTATACAATCACATACAATTCAATGGTATGGTAACTGCAGGAAACCTATTGCTTCGTATGTATTTCTAAAAACATAATATCATTGACATGTTGGTTCAGCTGACAAACACATCATTCTTTTACCATCATAAATCTCGGGTCTGAGATTCCTACACCAGACAAATAATTCATAAATTCAAAATATCGCCATCAATGAATTTACTTGGGTACATAGCAGCAGTTTGGGAATCGCCGTTAAACCTTTTTCGTGATCTTAAACCACTAAGGAACAAAAGAGTAGTGCCTTGGGCGTTGTCAAAAGTATTAATAGGATATTACTCATTTCATTTAATTGTTCATTCATAAGGTGATTTGTGAAGGTTTTTGTCAATGTATTTCTAGTAACCATTTATAAACATCAACGTGTTAGTTCAGTTGACTAGCACGTCATTTCTTCATCCTTAAGTCCCCAGTTTAAATCCTACACCAGTCAAATATTTCTGTGATCATCGAAAACTACATAACCTTGATCTTAAATCATTAGGCAATGATTAATAGTATTAATAGGATATTAATCATTTCATTTAATTGTTCATTCATAAGGTGATTTGTGAGGGTTTTTGTCAATGTATTTCTAATAACAATTTATTAACATTAACGTGTTAGTTCAGTTGACTAGCACGTCATTTCTTCATCCTTAAGAGTCCCCAGTTTAAATCCTACACCAGTCAAATATTTCTGTGATCATCGAAAACTACATAACCATGATCTTAAATCATTAGGCAATGTGTAATTCTAAAAACATATTATCATTGACTTGTTGGTTCAGTTGACTAACGCATCATTCTGTTACCATCATAAATCTCGGGTCTGAGATTCCTACACCAGACAAATAATTCATAAATTCAAAATATCGCCATCAATGAATTTACTTGGGTACATAGCAGCAGTTTGGGAATCGCCGTTAAACCTTTTTCGTGATCTTAAACCACTAAGGAGCAAAAGAGTAGTGCCTTGAGGCGTTGTCAAAAGTTTTAATAGGATATTACTCATTTCATTTAATTGTTCATTCATAAGGTGATTTGTGAGGGTTTTTGTCAATGTATTTCTAATAACAATTTATTAACATCAACGTGTTAGTTCAGTTGACTACCACGTCATTTCTTCATCCAAATTGGGGTCTGAAGAAAGCAGTTAAACCCCCCTGTCTCATAGCAAATTACATCCCTGGGTGTGACTTGTATTAAGCTTTATTGACTTCTAAGGGGTGTTAGCCCCCCTTTTTTTATTGGAACAGCACGCAAATTTTCTCATGCACGTAGATTTTGATGGTTAACACTGAACTTATTGAATATTAAATATTTGGAATCAACATCTTATTATTTTGATGTATCTATTGACATCAAAATTTTGTTTTTTAGAGTTTTGCTTATTATTCAGTCGGATCGCTTCTTACTCAACAAACTGCTTGACTGTGACAACATATCAACCTATACGGTAAGTGAATGGTACAATGATATGACTTAAGGCTTCTGATACATGGTATGGGGTGTAGAGCGTAGCAACTTTGTTCATCAAGGTGGACAAAGATAAGGCTATAAGAAGGAGGGTTGTAAGCAGCAATGTCGGCCAAGTTGAGAAACTTGCATGCTGTCCTTCCACCTGGTACAAGGTCTAACTTTCAGACGCAACAAACCAAAGGATTTGGGATCCAAGTCATATATGATTCTAGCAAGGGCTGTCTGTAGCATCCAAGGGAGATGCCCAAACCATCTGAGAGTTCACTCGGCAATCTGAGTTGAAAATGGAGCTTGGTGAGAGTGGGCGAGGAGCCTTTCATTCCTCAAAAATTCGTCCCATCGGAACCCCTCGGTTCGACAAAATTTTTTCATCTAGCAGGCGTCTATCGTGCTCCAAAATTGTGGATTTGAAGCGCCATGTCTCAGTCACGTAGATCAGGACAGAGCTCACGTATTTCATCAGATGATGTATTTATTAGTTTCTTTTATTTTTTGTCTATAATCATGCGTACGACCATGGGTAGAGGATATGGTATTATTGACGTTTCTGGAGTATCTTTCCAAAAGAGAGGAGGACTGGCAGTTAAAACAGAACCCTCACCATTTTTTTCTCCTCCTTGATATGCTACCACTTGGATTGAAACCAACGTTTGAAACTGACAGTACTAAGCCCTGCAACCAGAAGCAAGCAGTTCACATTCCTTCCCCGTGTATTTAATAGATTCTAATATAATGGCGAAATGAAAAAATCCCGATTATCTAGCTCTGAACTGGTCAAGGACTGAAAACATATATCTGAATTTTCTGTTGATTTAAGATTTTTGAAGAAAAGAAAAGTATTTGGAAATATATATATATATATATATATATATATATATATATATATATATATTATATATATATATATATATATATATAATATATATATATATATATATATATATATATATATATACTATATATATATATAGTATATATATTTATATAATATATATATATATATAATATATATATATATATATTATATATATATATTATATATATATATATATATTATATTATATTATATATTATATAATATTATATATATATATTATATATATATATATATATTATATATATATATATATATTATATATATATATATATATATATATATATATATATATATATATATATATATATATATATATATATATATATATTATATATATATATATATATATATATATATATATATAGATATATATATTATATATATATATATATATAGTTTACAAACCCATCAAAACAAAGGCAGATGGAGCAAAACAAAAAGAAAACAAAGATAACACCAGTTCAAAATAGATAGCACAACATAAAAAGCCATACAAAGTAAACGAGAAAAAATTTGAGAGTCCATTACTGTCGTAGCAATTCAGCCATGGGAGGCCGCAAATACACAAATTAAAACGCCGGTTTTTGCGCTCCTATAGCATGCTATGAGTCAACTATTTTAGACCGCCAAGACATGTACCGATTGCTCGTCCACGTGGGCAACAGCAGAAAAAACTTTGCAAACCTATAATATGTAGCTCGAAGATTACGCCTATCACTCAGAGTAAAAATTCGCCAGCATGGGCTCAAGTACAGCAAATGAGAAGCACCATAGCGCTATAAAGTCGTGATTAAATTTGGTGATCAAATTTCTGCTTATTTGCAACATACGGCTGTAGATGTACGACACGCGTTTGTGGAAGTAAGCCATACGGAGGCAACGGGTTTCAGTAATTGAACTCCCTAACGGAAGATCCAGATACACAATAGAATTAACCTGGCTCAACTTCGGCATTACCTAATCGAAAAATTTATCAGTGTTAAACCCAAGGCCTATTTTATGATACGTGCACTAGAGTTGCAGAAAATTTTGTTCTAGGCCACGCAGAAAATGACTTAGACTACGTAGAAAAAGACACCATCTACGTAACCAATCAGGAGATGTCGATCCCAAGAAGAATACATATAGTCAGGGCATTAGACTGAGGTTTAACAATGCTATTGTTCAATGCCGTCGGTGAGGTAAGAGCACCCTGCCTTACTCCTTTTTTTACTGGCAAAATAGGGTTGCCACGAGGTGACGACTCATTGGCACTGTCAATTAATGGGATCTGTCCTGCGCCGATGGCCACAGGAATCGAAAGCTCAGCTTTTAAATGAACATATATATCATACAGTGGCGGCAAAAAAACAAGGATCAACACCTCTAACACCCATATCAAGTATTATACTTTCAAGTATCAATGAATCGAAAGCACGTCTGACGTCATAGGATGCTAGTGCTAGGATTTTACCACAGTTTCTGCATCAATTATACCCAAAATAAGAGCACTAAGTGCATGTCAACATCCAAGGCCAGTTTGAAAGCCAAACTGGTGGTCATGGACAGTGCACTTTGATTGTAACTCATCTACAATCAACAACTCAAAAAGCTTGCAAAAAGTAGTTGCAACGGTAACCTGGCGGTATAAAAAGCACTCTGACGATGCTCTACCCTTTTTCAAAATTGGTGCCAGGGAACCGATACAAAAAGAATCAGGTACCATTCCAATGTTAAGAACCATTTGAAAAAGTAGAACAAGGTGCTAAAAAAATAAATCGCTGCACAAAAATAAATCCTGAGCCGAAATCTGATCAAACCCACGCGATTTCTTTTTCTTCAGCTTTTTTAACAGCTGAATATATCATAATCTTCTTAACAGCAACACCAAGACTTCTTGCACTCGAAAAAAAAATCATCAAGACCAGTTTTAAAACCATCCTGAAGCTGTGAGTCTGGTGGCGAGAATTCATTTTGGTAATGTTCAATCCATGATAGTAGTGGAATTTGCGAAGGTGGATCTTTGCGGGAATCCTTAGATAATACCGACCAATGCTTATTCGGATTCAAACAAAAACCGCTTCCGAATTTGCTGCAATTAAAGAACCACGATGCAAAGATAGCTCCTTTGCAAATCGTCGTTTCTTAAAACTCCGAGTCTTATTCAGCCAACCATTATGCGGTGAACCGGCTTCCAGCCAGATAGAGAGCCACAACTTAGCAGAATTACAAGCATTCCGTAAACTGATATTAGGCGACCAATCAGGAATTTCAGTATCAGTCTTTACTTTTCTAGCAAGTATTGGTCAATATTAGATGTACTTCTACTATTATGGATATAAGAAAAGTCCTTGTTTTTGATGCGAGTAAATATTCACTGTCAAGCTAACCATAAAGTAGAGTCACACGACTAGATGGAGTTTCATTTTTCTTTGTCAAGTCAGAGTTGAAATCACCCACTATAACACAAGAAAGTCCCTGTTTTTTTCACATTTTCAAGAAATTTAGCTAGCCGAACCATACTAACTGCAAACAGTCTCTCTGATTTCTCGTCTCAATAATCCGTTGGAAGATAAACATTAATTAAAACCACATTATTAATCCTTGCTGCAAGAAAATCACTTCCAGAGTCAAAGCTAGAGCAGAAGAGGAACGATTTCACAAAAGTGGCCAACCCATCGGAGGGACGACCGTGAGTTTGTGATCGGCACGCACGGACAGAGAACACTTTATGACTTGGGGATACATCTATAAGTCCAGACTAAGAGAAGCCGCAAAATGTTCCTGAACACAAACCAGGTCATATTCAGGCATTAGTTCTTTAAGAACACCGAACTCATTCAGATTCTACGATGCAACACTATACGAGACATTGCTAGGTGTAGCGTTCATTTTGATAGTGAGTTATTGGCTGGACATCTCACGCTATAGCAAGTTTGGCCATTCTTGTTGCGCAATACACAGAACATATCGCTTTTGCAAGGAAGATCCTTACTTGAGTTATCGTCTTCGGCACCACAGCGTCCACAACGGCGAGATTGAGAACAATATGCTGCGATATGCCCAACACAGTGGCAGGAGTAGCAGCGTTTTGGGCATAAACTTAAACTGTTGAGCAGGAAGCTTGTCATAACTAATTCTGATTGAGTCGCTAAAAAACTGATCTACATCATTTTTACTATCAAAGTACATCTTGAAGACTTTCGCACGTTCATAACTGCCGATTTCAGCAACTTAAGTGGCATTAGAAACAAGCCTCTTGATGTCCTGCTCTGTCATGCTAGTCGGGGCACGCATGAGAACTGCAATGAAAGAGTCGCACTTTTAGTTTCGCAGTTACGTCGGGAGCATTTGATTTCAAGTTCTCAACGATGGTTCTTGCGGACGATTTGGATCTTACTATCAGTTTCCAGTCATCCTTGGTTTTACAAAGTTGATTTATCTCATCAGAGTTCGGGCAAAGACTATCGACAAAACGTTTTGCGAGCGTCCGGATTATCGAGCGCTTTTGGGATATTGAGGACAACTGCATACGAGGGTTTAGCACCTACTTTTGCAATGTCCTTAGTGCCCGGCGTGGATGTAGACGAACTTGGCTGATCGAATGAGGAGACAAAACTCTTGAACTCGAGATGGAGTTCATTTACCTTCCTCGTCAGCGTTACGATTGATTCACCCGGAACAACGGCAATCTCATCTGGCTGGAAAATGACAAACTTTGGCAGTGGTACTGAATTCTTATCACTATAATTAAGCGCTTTAAGGTTGTCTGTAAATGTGTCTGAAACCTTCTGTGTGTCAGTTAGTCTGACCGACATTTTCGCTTCAGACCAGATTAACCGCTTGGCTTGCGCAATTTGATCACCAGCAAAAAGCCCGCAACCTACTTTGACTACTTCTGCATCCGTGTTCCCAGCCTTCCTTGCTCGAACCGCATTGTTCAGAACTGCATTCAAGACTAGTTTCTCCGATGCCATGACGGTAAGCAATGAAATGTCAGGCGGTGAATCAATCGTATATTCAACTACTGATATCTGCTATAAAACAGTTAACAAAACCTGTGGGAAGTGCCGGTACCCAAATCGCCTTTCGCCAGCAGTTTAAGGATCAATGCCCGGCCTATAAAGATACGGCTCTTATGTTTCTTAGCTCTCTTCTGCACAAGCTGTCACTGAATTAGCGAAAAATTGGATAAAATTATTTTCTTATTTTTCTAGAAAATAAATTATTTTCTAGAATTCGAACTAAAAAAATTGTTGAAGACACAGAAATGCCGTATCTGTTGGTGCTACCGTAGTATTAAATCCAAACAAAGCTATCCATATTTAGTCCATAACAATAAGGTCACTTTAGATTTTAGTCCGTAGCAGAGTATTGTGAAATTTCTGTAATCACTCAAGGTCACTGAATTTACAAAATTTTGAGGCACTGAATTAATATGATTTCAAAGCTGGTTTTAAAATTCCATAAGTCGAAAAAGATGTTATCACTCTGGAGACTAAACGGAAAATAATGAAAAAAGTACAGATAATCCCACCTCCTCTCCTCTCGGTGACATAATAATCCTTTTCACTTAAAATTTCAACCTATAATGTCACCTACATTAATTTAAAAACGTCTTCTTTTTTAATTTGAGTACCCAAAGATAATTGATGAAAACAAGGCATACTACTATAAATTACCAACCCACAAAAAATACAATTCCCGGTTTCGCAAGGTACCCTACCGACATAGAGCACTCATTTCGCCATGGAAATACTTTAATAATACAAACGTTTCTGTGAACCTGAATATCACATAGAAACAGGCATATAGTACATCTGTCTCTGGTTTGACAAAGCGATTACTAAATTTCATTTCAACCTAAATATCAATTTTCATGCAAACACATGAATTTTAAATAAATATATGTTTTTACTAGTGTCTTTTTTATTAAACATATGACAGCTTTAATACAAACAGTAGCTTTATTTTTATTGCACAAAATATATCAAGTAATAATTGTTCTGTCTACAACATATTATATTTCATCCACCTTTCTGAGTAACCTAGTTTCATCCTGCAAATCCTGTATCAAAGTAACTTTAGGGACAAAAAAACTATCAAAATTATTAAAAAAATTTAATATTTCCAAAATATTCAAATTTACTATAATCCGCTTTTTAAAATAAAAGTCAACTGGAGTAAGTTTTAGGGTAATGCGAAAACAGGAGCAGTGTAAAATAATAGCGAGAGGCAATATGTATTGACAGAAATCTTTCGAACCCTATTTTGAAAAAGGTTTTTCTCAGTTGACTCAATTTCACCACTATTCTATTCACTTATTCCTCCCAAATTTTTCTTGTGTTCAGCACTTTCAAAAGTCAGTCCCAATGCTCCCGCTTTTGCCACAAACGTGAGCCAACGATTTCTTGCTATATCGTCATAATTTGCAAATTTGTTTAAGGCTAGTCCACTGCTGTTTTTTTCAGTGTATTTTCACGTAAAATTCTTCAAAGTCCTACTGCAACCCGTTGCACACAGTTTTCACATTAGTGTCGCTTCCTGTGATAAATTTCCGCCATCTAAGAATGCTTCACTATTCAGAAACTTGAACACCACACATTCTTTTTTCTACATACCGGAACAGTGGGTCGAAACATAGGTTAAATAGCCTTCCAGAAAAAAAAGATCCCCTTGCGGAAGACCTTTTTTTAGGTTTATTATTGACGTCAGTTTTCCATACACTTTTATAACCACTTTCAGTGTAAAATATATTCTTTCCAATTTATCTATGATTTCCTTTCCGAGATTCATCTTTTTTCACATTAATAACCACAAAATTTCTCGTATTATGGAATTATATACCCTCAGTATGTCAGCACCAACTAGGGCTAATAGGTTCCAACCTATAACTTTGTCCATCGTTTTTTTTTTTATCTCGTCGGAGGCAAATGTCTGAGGACTGTTAGGACATTTTGGGATTTTCTGCTTTTTATACCACCGTACTGGTAATCTCCCACTTTTTATTCTGCGCTTTTCTTCATTCTTTAGTACATATTCTATAGTCGCAGTTTGTTTAGGAAATTGGTCGTCAGTTTCGCACTTCTTCTTAAGGTCCGCCCTTGTGTAACAGTGATATAACTAACACTTCACTTTCAGGGTATCCTCTTGACCCAAATTCATTTAGTACTTTCACTAAAAATTCCCCGATTTCACTCCAAGTTAACTTATAAAAATCACAGCTTAGCCCGTCAATTCCTGCCGATATTCCATTTATTAACCCAGATATTTTTTTTTTTCTAATTCATGTTTCTTAACTTCTTCCCCTAGTTGTGCATTGTCTTCTTCTGTAATTTAGTATATTAATTGAAATTCACCAAGCAGTTCTCTGTGGTGTTTCCTACGGGAGGTTTTTTTATACAAAACCCTGTAAAAGGAGGCGGTTTCTTTTTATATTTTCGTTTGATCCGACGTTGTTCCACCGTTTTTGGTTCTGACTTTCCCAATTTGGTTTTCAATTCTCTTTGCTTGCGCTTTAAACCTTTTCTGACATCGTTACCAGTCTTAATCCTTCCAAGTGTTGTAATCTATTTTTTATCTTGAACGTTTAGAACTCTTTTTCTTTAATTTGTCTTATTTGCTGTTTTATTTCGTAATACTAATACCAAATGAACTAAATCCATTTCTTCCTTTAGGTATGTTAACGTCCAATACAGGTGGCGTTTGTGAGCTTCTTTCTCTCTTCTCTGTTGCTTTTCAAGACCTCTAATGAAAAAAAAACAATTTTTGCTTTGAACGTAATCCAAAACTGGCAACGCCTGTTTGTTCAGCGTAAAATCTTAGTAGTTCTTTTATTCTGCTTCAAATTACTCTTCTTGTCTTTTTTCTTGTAAACAATTTGGATCCCATGTTCCCAAAATACTTGTTTTTTTACGTCGATAATGCGGTCTTGTCTGAATTGAAGTTGACAATTGTAGATATAATCGTGTGATCAGTGAAAGGTACCACAACGTTTTCAATTTTCGTCACATTTTTCATGAGTTTGGGGTGTAGTAGATCCTGTGTATACGGCTCGAACCTCTTGCGTTAATACGGGTGGAATATACCTCTTTATTCATGTCTATCCAGGCATTTTTCAGCTCCCAAACACGTACAATTTCTTTCAGTTCATTGCTTAGTTTCCTCTTGTCATTTTTCATGGCTTTACCTCTGATGTCTGTTGACTGTGATACGCAATTGAAGTCTTCTAAGACAATGATTGATTCTGCAGTGAGATGCTTGATAATTTTCCTTCTGAGAACTTCTTCGCGTTGCTCGGAGTTATTTGTGCCAGACGATAGGTGAACATTTACTAATGTGATATTTTGCCAATTGATGCTGCTCACTTTTTTATCGGCTTCATATTTCAGGTGGTATTCGTGACTGTTTGCTGATTGACGGTCCTTCATTTACCTTGTGCTGGGTACTCCCCTCTTCCTTCTTTTCCTTGTTTGCGAACTGAGTTTGATCCAGCTGGTTGATGACTTCTATTTCTGGATTTTTTTTACGCGTGGAGATGTGGAATACTGTTTCGTATTCTCTGGTTTATGAAATAGTGATGAGGCTGCAAAAATTAAGTTTGACTGCTTCTGTGCTGCTAAGCGATAGAATATTCTGCAATGCTATATTGATTTGTCTGCCATCGTTGGTCGCGCTGGCGCAACTGGCCAGGCAATTCCCCAAGGATTGCATCTTTTTCCTGTTGTACCCCCCTTCTCTGGTTCGTATTGTTTCTCGGAGAGTTTGTATCATCATGGTCGTCGTTCTGACTGATGAAACAAAGCTTGGGTTGGCCATCATACGAGACAAAAATCTTACTTTCTTGGATTATCATAACCGCCGGTGAAAAGTGGGATACAATATACATAAGCGCTGAAGCTCGGCCAGTGGAATCCTCAATTAAATCATCTCCTTCAGACATCTTTCAACGCATGTTCAATACCTGGCCATAGCGTTAAAGTACTGTTCTCACTTCATCAGCTAAAGATTCGCCAGGGATTTTTCAGAGAAAAACGACAACTGGGAGCCTGTCATATTTTTCCACATACTCTAGATAAACAATTGATCAAAATTCATCTTCAGCTCCGTTTTTTTCCATTTTTTGACAAATTCATCTGCGAGGACTGCAGAACTAAGTGTATCCTGCACGATTCCAAATTTCCGCAGATGATGTGACATATTTCAAAGCGAATGCATAGATACCGAGACCTGTCTCTGTATTTCGGGAGACGACCCTTCCAAGTCCAAAAATGAGTCCAGTGTCAAGCAAGAATGACCCTGTTCATCCACATTGTTAAACTACGTGATAAACAGGATAATGAATAATGCCCAATGAAATCTCAGGGGAGTTGTCTTTGGTCAACTAGATGGTTACTGAAAAGTTGCAAAGGAGCAGACGGGAGATATCAGCAAAAAACCAAAGTCAGAGTCTACATAGCATCTGTGCGAGCTTTACAACTGTACACCTGCGAGACATGGCTCCTCAAGGCTGAAGAGGCTATATTGTAAATTGTAAAAACTGTACAATTTAAGATTGTAAACTGTACATAAAATGGTTTTCAAAGTCAGAGTCTACATAGCATCAGTGCGAGCTTTACAACTGTACATCTGCGAGACATGGCTCCTCAAGGCTGAAGAGACTATATTGTAAATTGTAAAAACTGTACAATTTAAGATTTTAAACTGTACAGAAAATAGTTTTCAAAGTCATAAAAAGTTTAAGACACATTTAACTTTACGAATCTATTTATCTATTTAAAAGTATATTTATATTCTTAATAAAGTCTCTTTGCAAGCTTTTCCCTTATCTCAAAAAGTAAACTCTTCTTAAATATCGTAACCTGCTTTTATCGGCCAATGAAATTGCACTCAACCATCCCCCCTCAAGATCTGGCAAGTGAGGCGGTCACCTACGTTTTATTACTCCCGTAAAAAAGAAAGGTTACAATCAAGATTTTGATGGTATCCGTCCCATTGCTCTTACTCCAGTTTTTTCGAAGTTATATGAAAGCTTTTTAGCTTTGTGGTTGAAAGTAAAGATAATCCCAAATATTGACCAAAGACAATTCGGAAACCTACGCTCTACATCTACTACCCACTATCTTATTCACCTTATGGACACAATATATATAACACACTCGAAAAGCCCAATACCTGGCTCAATTTTATCGCTGTTGACTTGCAAAAAGCTTTTGATTGAAACAACCACAATATACTATTAGAAAAGCTATCTAATGACTTTCAAGTTGACCCTTATTTAATTGGAATAATTGCGTCCTTCCTCTCTAATAGAACGCAAGTCGTGAAATACCTGAATGTATATTCTGATCCCCTCCCAATTTATAATGGTGTGCCCCAAGGAACCCTCTTAGGTCCAAATTTATTTCTTACAATGATAAACAACCTTGATGTTTATTTGTCAGATAGATGGAAATTCGTTGATGATCTAACTGTCTTAGAGACATGTTTACAAAATTCAAAAAGCAACCCAATCTTAAACTCCTTAAAAAATTTAAATGTCCCAAATCGCATTGTTTGAGGATTTTCCTCTCATTTGTACGCCCAACCCTTGAGTACGCCTGTCCTGTTTGGCATCGTGGCATTTCCATTGAATTGTTGGACGGAATAGAGGCAATCCCAAAAAAGGTGCCTAAGAATTATCTTCAATGAGGGTACAGTACCTTATATTTCCCTTCTTAGGAGAGCTAATCTTGTCACCCTTAAGGAAAGCAGAGCAAAAATTACCTTGCGTTTTGCTAACAATGCCCTTCATAACCCTGGAACAACTCCCCTTTTCCCTGGTCAATATTCACACCTTCAACCTCACCTCCCGCGTTCTGTGTCAACAAAAATCCCCCTTCTTGCCCCAATAAGAGTTTGCACTGAAAGATATAGAAGAACTTTTATCCCTTACATAGTTGACATTTTCAACCAGTGAATCTCTACAGCCTCCCCCTCCCCCCACTCACTTTTTACATCAGTTATTAATTTTAATGCCCATTTTGCAAATTTGAAGGTTTTTTATTTATGTTTTTTAGCCACTAATAAACTTATGTTTTTGTTTTAATTTTACTTTATCCCCTTGTTAATTTTACGAGTTTTCGTTTTTTTTTGGCATTTTTGCTGACTTGACATTGGCCTTCTAATTTTTTGAGTTTAATTTTTTTTTTGTTCTTAACGTTTTTACGCATTTGACATTGACCCTTTTATAATTTTCTGTTGTTGTTTAATTTTTTTTTATTGTTCTTTTTTCGCTTTATTTGACGCTCAAGTGCGAATTCGGCCCTTTCGGGCTTTTGATAGCCGTTTTTCAGCAATAAATCTTATCTTACCTAAGGCCAACAAAGCTATGCACAGTCTTCTCCATCCCAATTCATTCAAAACCTCCCTCTTTACACCCTCCCAGGAGGTTCCCATTCCCCTTAAATCTTTCTTTACAACATCCTTCCACCATAACCACGGAACACCTGCTCTCTGGTTAGCTCCAGACGGTTGGCCGAAAAAGACAATCTTCGGCAATCTGTCATCCTTCATCCGCAGAACTTGCTCTAGCCATCTCAACCTTTATCTCATTATAGCCCAAGAAAGTGTGAACCATAATATTCGTAAAGCCTTCTGCTTGAAATATGGTCAGTCATCCGGATACCCAGAAAAATCCGTAGGCAATTTCTCTGGAAAACACCCAGCAAATCTTCGTCAGTTTTGGTGAAAGCTTCAGAAACCAGGCTTCAGACCAGGCTTCAGGCTTCAGACTACACTATCAATAGTGATTAAATGAAAGTATTCTTGGCCGGCAGAAAATGTTGGTGCTGTAAATGCTAGCGTTCATTTACTGATAGCTTTTAATAACATAAAGAAAAAATATATTCTCAAGGTCTCTGTCTCTTTCCCTTTCCACCCGTTTTTTGCTTTGCAAGCAGCAAGATCAAAATCACAACTTTGTAGTGATGTGTCTCTTTTCTTGCTTCATAAGTGTAGCAGCCTTTAAAAATGAAAATAATCTAACAAGAAACTCTAAATTATTATTTGCCATATATTTAAATTACATTTACGCAATTTTTTAAGTATAAACACAAACTTAGCCTTATTTTACTTTTAGCACTACGATTCCCAGGCCTTATTAATTGCTGATGTGTTTACATCATGTTTCCCACTTTAGGTTTTGTTATTCAAACCATTTCTAAAATACTGTTAGTTTGAAATATACCTCCATCATTGTTGTCCAATTCCTGGGAGACTGACTCAGATGATAAAGTACAAATTCTGGGTGAATCATTTACGATTAAGTTTTGATTTTCAGGCGATGGAGAAGAGTTTGCAGAACCCACGAGTGTTTCCGTATTACCTGCTAAGGCATCATCAATTTCTAAAAAACAAAAAATATTAAAAACAGAGGGTTATAAATACCAAAAATTACTTACTATATTAAAATAAAACATATTATTTAATTATATTAAAAAGAAAACATCCATAATATTATAGATGTTTTCTTTTTTTTTCATATCAAACATCCATATAGTTCAAGGCAAACACTTAATGCAAAGCATCATATAATGCAAAGAAAACACTTAAAGGTCCAATTACCAATTCATTTACATAAATAATCACCTACTCAATTCTTTTTTTTTCCCTTTTCAACTCTGGATTCCTTGATTGATCTAAGTACTGTGTGGGGTGGGCATCAGCTTGAGCCCCCTTGTAACGAGGTCACTTCTCAAGTGGGAACCTATGTACTATGGAACCTATACAACACCTATACAAAAAAACAGTTATTATAGTTTATGTTCCAACCAGAGACACGCCAGAGAGTGAAGCAGATCATTTTTAAAAACTTCTAACTTATAAACTTAAGAAGGTCCTGAAACAATATATTATCTTAACTGGAATGGAACTTCAATGCCAGAATCAGCAGAAAAGTATCAGAAAGGTCTGACGGCCAGTTTGGTCTTGTGGTGGAGCGGCTAAGAATGACAATTGTAATTGTTTTCAAGACAGCTTGAAACCTGGTGGACATATTCTTTTGAACGTGCTGAACAATCCTGTATCTGGAGGCAAAAATTCGATCACTAGAACGTCGTATAACGTCGCAAATTGTCAATTGGGGTTTGAATATCCCAAGTCTTGAAATGGGTGAATGCTGCTGAACCCCCATTAGTCATCTCATTTTTATCCTCAGATTACAGAAACATCGTCGAAACGTCACAAAAACTTAAATGGGGTTTTAATAGTCTAATAAAGTTTAAAATAGGTAAAAAAATAATGCTGAACCCACTAGTTGTCTCAATTATATACTCATATTATATGAACTTCGTCTAAACATCACAAAACGTCGGGAAATATCAAATAACGATTTGGTGATACATAAGAGTCGGTATATTAAAGCCGTGGATGAGGTCTCAACTATGCTGAAAATTCCAAATTAGACAAATTAGGTGACAAAAACGTCGTCAAAAAGATGTATAATGTTGCTTCCGATCGCCCTGGCGAAAAATGAGGTTCTGACCACAGAGGCCATTTTAGCAGGGTATGAGAGGCGATAAGCCAGGACAGTGGATATCAGTTTTCTAAAAAATTGAAACTTTATCAGAACGTCCCATTAGGTTTGTTTGACGCTCTGACTATCTAATGCGCGTAAAAAAATTTAGAATGCTGGACATCGACTATACAAACTATCTTACATACTTTATGAGATTCATCGTAATTAGCAAAAAGAGGTAATTCAAATCACTTGAAAACAAAAGCATCACTTCGATTGAAATTTGCCAGGAATCAATAACTTTTGAATAACTATATCAACAAGTTAATAACTTGTTTAAGCCCAAGCACATTTGTTATTAAACATTTGCACTTTTGAACATAATATTTTTTACAATTGTACTTGGTCAGCTCCTTGCAGGCAGAAGATGCCTCTGGTGAATCACTCAAACGTGGAGTCCATTTTCCGCCTTTGTCTCGTTTCCATCCCCATTCTGAGGGGTCAAGTTTAAGTGGATCCCCTCTAAGTGACTAATTCCAGATTTTACTTTGGAACACAGCGCATCAAATATGCTGAAGCGTTTCTGCTCCCATTGCAGGATTCGGTCTACCAATTTGCTTTGGCTAAACATGTTTTTGCGGACCTCATTGATAATCAGCATTGCAACTCGTGCAGTCATACAGAAGGTTTGCAATTAGTTCGAGCACAACATAAACGTCCTTTTCAATGTCTTTGTCACATTCAGTTGCGCAAGTCATCGATAATGTATTTCAGGATAGATATACTATTAATTCCAGAGCAGTATGGCCAATATTTGCAAATAAAGAAGTTGTGTCGCGTCGCAGTCAAAGAAGGCATGGAACATCGGTAGTACTTTACATTTGGCAGTTCCAAGGTTCACAGCGATGCAGTGCATCAGGATAAACTTGTGGTTCTCACAAACTCCAAAGAACATCCACAGTTCCTCAGATCATGAACCAGCAAACGAGAACATCCCTTTCTACCGACTGAACCATCAGGAGCTTTTACCCTTTATCACTTTGTACCTTCGCGTGTGAAACAATGCGTGTATTCACCTCTTCATGTGCACAGGGACTTAAATTTCCAGCGTCAAACATTCGGTCAGAACAAAACACAAGTTCTTTCCTAGTAGCGAATACATCTCGATCTTCGGGTTGGCCGATCTTTTCCAACAAAATTTCAGAAAAGAAGTCAAACAGCTGTTGCTTATTCTCATCAACTCGCAAGAAGTATTTTTGTTTCGATTTTTGGGGTATACTTGTTGTGAGCAAAACTCGAGTTCTGACCCCTGTTCTGCACTTTATTCTTGTTCCAGATTTAACGAAACTCAGAGAGGAGAGAAAGTAACAAAATGAAAAATAAAATAAAAAAGGGTGAAAAAACGAGGATTTTGTCAGCCAGCGAACCATGAAGATGACAAAATATAAGCAAATATTTCGACAAGGACCTCCGCCAAGTCGTCCTCAGTGCTAAACAAAAAAAGAAAAAAAAAAAAAAAAAAAAACGAAAATCTAACCTTTCGAAGCTTACTGTACAAACACAGAACAGACACTGAATAAAAACCAGGCAGGAATCAATGAAAATGAATTTACCAAGATGATTGTGCAAAGATCTTTCGTCTTGCAATAACTTTAGCTGGTCTACAATTTCGGTTTTCATTAGATATGCAAATAGGTTCTTTTAAGTTTTTTCGGGTGAAAATATTGATTGAGTCCTTCAAGATTAAACTGTCGTAAATTGGGCTTAATGAAATATCTCCAGTATCTCTATTTATTGCTAAATTTTGGTTCATATATTTTTTTATCTCAATTACCTCCTTAAAAGTTTGTGGTACGCCATTAACAGTTGATATTAAGGTTGCCTCGTCAAACAGAACTAGATGGGTCGGGTTTACGAAAATATGCGAAGCCAATGCCGAATCAAAGTTGTCATTGTTATTTTTTAATCTCAGGGACTTATCTATTGAAATTTTGTGCTCATGCAAACGCTCACCTAGTTGTTGATGGGTCCTACCAATGTAAAACTTTCCACAAGAACACGGGATTCTGTAGACACCACTACCCAGTACAGGGTCTGTTTTATCCTTTCCTGAGTTAAAAAAATGTTCAACCTTTTGTTCGGTTTTGAAAGAAACAGAGAGATTATGTTTATTTAAAAATTTTTCCAAGTCTATCGCCAAGTTTCGGGATGTATGGTAAAACGATGAAAGTTTTTTTCTCAATTGCCGGTGTAACTGAATCAAGGGGGACAAGCTCCCTATTTTGTTCTTTTATCTTTTTTAATCGTCTATCTATTATATTTTCAATGAGTTTGATTGGGTAACCATTGCAAAAAAGAATATCCTTGACATAATTTAGTTCAGAATTTATATGATTACGGGAACAAATTTTTAAAACTCTGTCAACTAAAGAGATTACTACCCCTCTTTTCACAGAAGGAGGGTGATGGGAAGAGAAATGTAGATATCGATCATTATGAGTCGGCTTTCTATATATAGAAAATTCAAGACTAGGATTAGTTTTTATAATCAAAACATCTAAGAAAGGCGGCTTACCCGAATCTTCGAGTTCCATTGTGAACTGGAGATTCGAATCAAAAGAGTTCAAATGTGCCAAAAAATCTCTTAGAGAGTCTTGTCCATGTTCCCAAACAGAAAGGATATCATCAACAAAACGAAACCAGATAGAGTGTTTTAAGTGGAAACTATTCAAAGCAGACTGTTCTATGAAATCCATGTAAAAATTTGCCAAATAAGGAGACAAGACAGTGCCCATGGATAAGCCCATTATTTGAAGAAAAAATTTGTTTCGGAATTTAAAATACGAGGAGTACTTGTTGCAGAGACGGACAAGGGTCATTATTGTATCAATTTCCAAGTTTTGTAATCCGACCAAGCTGAATTTTCCTCTAATTTTCTTTGTAAATTATGTCAAGGATATTCTTTTTTGCAATGGTTACCCAATCAAACTCATTGAAAATATAATAGATAGACGATTAAAAAAGATAAAAGAACAAAATAGGGAGCTTGTCCCCCTTGATTCAGTTACACCGGCAATTGAGAAAAAAAACTTTCATCGTTTTACCATACATCCCGAAACTTGGCGATAGACTTGGAAAAATTTTAAATAAACATAATCTCTCTGTTTCTTTCAAAACCGAACAAAAGGTTGAACATTTTTTTAACTCAGGAAAGGATAAAACAGACCCTGTACTGGGTAGTGGTGTCTACAGAATCCCGTGTTCTTGTGGAAAGTTTTACATTGGTAGGACCCATCAACAACTAGGTGAGCGTTTGCATGAGCACAAAATTTCAATAGATAAGTCCCTGAGATTAAAAAATAACAATGACAACTTTGATTCGGCATTGGCTTCGCATATTTTCGTAAACCCGACCCATCTAGTTCTGTTTGACGAGGCAACCTTAATATCAACTGTTAATGGCGTACCACAAACTTTTAAGGAGGTAATTGAGATAAAAAAAAAATATATGAACCAAAATTTAGCAATAAATAGAGATACTGGAGATATTTCATTAAGCCCAATTTACGACAGTTTAATCTTGAAGGACTCAATCAATATTTTCACCCGAAAAAACTTAAAAGAACCTATTTGCATATCTAATGAAAACCGAAATTGTAGACCAGCTAAAGTTATTGCAAGACGAAAGATCTTTGCACAATCATCTTGGTAAATTCATTTTCATTGATTCCTGCCTGGTTTTTTATTCAGTGTCTGTTCTGTGTTTGTACAGTAAGCTTCGAAAGGTTAGATTTTCGTTTTTTTTTTTTTTTTTTTTTTTTTTTTTTTTTTTTGTTTAGCACTGAGGACGACTTGGCGGAGGTCCTTGTCGAAATATTTGCTTATATTTTGTCATCTTCATGGTTCGCTGGCTGACAAAATCCTCGTTTTTTCACCCTTTTTTATTTTATTTTTCATTTTGTTACTTTCTCTCCTCTCTGAGTTTCGTTTGTCATGTATAGCCAGTGTGGTCTAAGAATGTATTTTGTTCCAGATTTCCCGGCTATCTTCCATGTAGACATCCCACATGACGTCAATTCTTTCTCATCGAATGAGCTGATATCGAATATATGGAATGAATACGTCGACTGTGTAATAACCAAAAGGCTTTATTGAGGGTCAACATATGCATTATAACTGCCCCATCCCAAATCCACCTCGAATAAACGGGGCTGAAATAGATAATGGTAACTCAGAACATGTTTCTACATCTTCAAGCAATACTGGAATGAGGTCAGATTGTGGGGTGCTTTGGATTTCACCTTGCTTGATTGCTTGAACGCTTGGGAGGAAACATCTCCTTCTCATGAGAGAAGGTTGTCAGGTCATTAGACCTGAATTAGCTAGCAATATATAGACTATAAAAGAGTTCTCTGTTCTTCCTTGAGACATTCATCGAGGGTCAATATATGTATGATAACTGCCCCATCCCAAATCCACTGTGACTAAACGGAGCTGAAATAGATAATGGTAACTCTAAACATGTTTCTATATCTTCAAGCATTAGTGGAATGAGATCAGATTGTGGGGTGCTTTGGATTTCACCTTCGCTTGAAAGCTTGGGAGGAAACACCTCATTCTCATGGGAGAAGAAGTTTGTCAGGTCATTAGATCTAAATTGACTAGCAATATATAGACTATGTAAGAGTTCTCCGTTCTTCCTTGAGGCATCTAGCTTGCTCTTCATCGGTGTATTTGCAGCAAATCTTCGCTTTTTTGAAGATTTTGACATTATTTTGAGGAAATGGGTCTGACACTGGTTTTTGCCTCAATTTTTGATCGTTTTTTTCCGTTTTTTTTTTTTCCGGATGAAAGAAGTCTCTTTACCTGAAAAATTCGTGTACTATCTAACACAAGCAATTCGTTGGACTCGTCTTCAAATGGGTTTCCAAATTTTTCTATGACATCTTCACATAAACCAAAAACTGCCTCTGTATATTTCGATTTTCGCTACAAGATATGTGGTAAGTTTTAAATATTTGAGGATATAAAAGTGAGACGACCAGTGCAATCAGCATCATTTTTTGCCCGTTTCAAGACTATCTTGCGCTGTTAAAAACCCCATTTGAATTTTTCGGACAATTCGCAACGTTGTACGTTTTGACGTTTCAGTGGCTAATTTTTTTGTACCTAGTTTTGCATAGCTGAGGCTTCATTCATGGCTTTAATTTACTGACTCTTATATACCAGCAAATCGTTTTTTGATAAAAAAAAAAGTTTAGGGACGTTTAGAAGACTTTCTCATGATTAGAGGATAAAAGTGAGTCGACCAGTGGGTTCAGCATTTATTTTTATTTTTTTGCCTATTTCGAAACTTTCTTGGGCTATTAAAACCCCATTTCATAATTCACGACGTTTTGAAAACGTTCAAGTGATCGACCTTCAGCGCAGTCGAAAGTATATTTCAACTAACTTTCATGCTTTCCTAAAAAAAAAATGCACAATTCTTTTGATCTTTAAAGCTTAGCCAATCCACTAATAAAACCACATGTAACTGGAGTCAAGGCTTCTTCAGTTTGCCATGACGAATGATTTTGTAACTACCAATACCTTATTCAAACACAAGCACAGCCAGAGCCACGTGGCACTCAGGTTGTAGATGGTAGAACGGAAAACCAAATTAACTCAATCCTTATGTCCCGCCGATGGCAATCAATGGCTACGAATGGTAGATATAACATTGGAGCGGATACTAGTCCGAAACATGGGTCTGATCCACCCCTAGTCAAGCTAAATCTAAAGTTTCGACTAGCAACACGACTCAAGAATAAACCTCTACGAAGATTTGACACTAATCGCATCGATGATCTTAACATACGACAAACATTCAGGTTAATCGCTTAGAAGCAATCCAAGTACAAACGACGACAAGCAAACCCCCAGCTTGAATGTAGGATTGGTGACAGTACGCAATTCAATCCACGGAGCCGCAAAATCTAGGATACCGCAAAAGACTATTTCAAAAATGGATGTCGAAACGCAGAGTCAAGGTGGCTGAGCACAAGCAAAAGAATTCGGAGAGAAAATCGGAATTGTTCAAACGCGTAAGAAGAGAATGCCAACATAAAGCTACTAATGGTAAGAACCAGTACAGGTAGAAGATCATCAAAGACACGGAGGCCACCGCCTCTAGATCCGACACCAGGAAAATGTAACAGCTCCTAAAACCAATTAGCAGCAAATCATTCAAACCTACTAGTACCTTCGTCAAAGATGATAACAGAAGTTACGCTCAAAAAACGCATCGCTGGAAAAAGAACTTCGACCAACTACATAACCAGCACCATCTCTCCACAGTAATGGATCACAATCAGCATAGCCATAACTCAAGCCACAAACCAGATGACCTGCAGAAGCCAAACCCACCCAGCAGTATCTAAAAAGACTTGAGCGTGACTCCTCTACGTTAGATTGAGCCTGACAATTGATTAATTGCCTGAAAAGTAATAAAGCCCCTGGTCCCCATGCTGTTCAGGCTAAACTCTACATGTAAGTTGGGACAGCACTTGTCAGCAGGCTCCATAAACCAATTTAAACTTAAAAACCTTAATTCAGTGAAAAACCAGTGAGGTCATAATATTGAGCAAAACCAGAATAAAGTCCAAAGAGCATACGATGACAAGACCAAACAGAGGCAACGCTATAGCGTTGCCTATAGTAAACGCTATACGGCTCCAAAGATTCATTAATTATTTATAATCATTTTTTTCCCCCAGAGGCACTTCATATGGAAGGGGTCGTCGTAAAAACTTGATAAGGGGCTCATTCGATTGGAAATCGAGAGTTCTAGTGCTCTTTTTAAGCGTCAAAAGTGATTGAAAGGCAACGAACACCCCTTCCACGCCCATCATTTCCCCAAACACATTCAATCAAAATTTTGAGATAGCCATGTTGTTCAAAGTATTTGATTTCCAGATGGAAATTATGTTTTTGAAGAGGACACTCCCCCACAGCCATCAGGGCAAGGGTTGTAAGCTATGCCCTGGGGGCATGCAAGCTTTTAATAGAAAGCTTTGTCGTAGAAACTTCAAAAAGGGCTCATTCGATTGGAATTTCAAAGGGCTAATGCCCTTTTTAATAGTCAAAAGTGATTGAAGGGCAACTGACCCCCCTCTCACGCCCACCTCTTCCCCAAACAAATTCAATCAAAATTTTGAGATAGCCATTTGTTCAACGTAGTTGAAAATTCTGCAAATTAGGTCTTTGAGGATGACCCCCCCCCCCAGAGCCCTCAGGGTAAGGGTTGTAAGTTATGCTCTGGGGACATATGAGGTTTTTATATAAAGCATTGTCGTAAAAAACTTCAAAAAGGCCAAATTCGATTGGAAATTTATATGGCTATAACCCTTTTTAATAGTCGAAAGTGATTGGAAGGCAACTAAAACCCCTTCCATGCCCACCATTTCTCCAAACACATCCGATCAAAATTTTGAGATAGCCATTTTGTTCAAAGTAGTTGAAAGTTCTGGAAATTATATCTTTGAGCATGCGACCCCCCCAAGGTCTTCAGAGCAAGGGCTATAAGTTGTGCCCTGGGGGCATATATGGTTCTTATAGAAGGAAAGGTCGTATAAACTTCAGAGGGCTAATTGAATTGGAAATTGAAAATTCTAGTTCACTTTTTTAGCGTAAAAAGACATTGGAGGGTAGCCAGCCCCGCTCCACGCCCTTTTTTCCCAAAAGCATCCGATAAAAATTTTTAGATAGCTATTTTGTTAAAAATAGTTCAAAGATCATATAACAAAACTCCGGTGTCGACACAACTCCCCAGGGACTGGGGGCAGGTGTTGTACGTTATGCCCTGGGGGCACATATGGTTCTTATGGAAGGGATACTCGTATAAACTACAAAGAGGGCTCATTTGATTGGAAATTGAAAGTTCTGGTTCACTTTTTAAGAGTCAAGAAATATAAGGAAAACTAGCCCCCCCCATGCCCCTTTTTCCCCAAACCCATCCGCTAGAAGTTTTGAGAGAGCCAGTTTTTTAAAAATTGTAAAAAAATGAGATAACAAAACTCTGGTGTCGAAACAACCCCCCAAGCCCAGGGGGTAGGCGTTGTAAGTGTTGTCCTGGGGGCGTGTATGGTTCTTATGAGAGGAATGCTCGTATAAACTACAGAGAGGGCTCATTTGATTAGAAATTTAAAGTTCTAGTTCACTTTTTAAGAGTCAAAAGATATCCGAGGGCAACTAGCCCCCCCCCCTACATACCCTTTTTTCCCCAAGCCTATCCAATAAAAATTTTTGAATAGCCATTTCATTAAAAATCATTCAAAGGTCAGATAAGAGAAACTCCTGTGCAGACACCCCCCCCCCCCCCCATGGCCCAGAAGCAGGCGTTGTAAGTAATGCTCTGGGGGCATATATCGTTTTTATGAAAGGGATGCTTGTATAAATTTCGGAGAGGGTTCATTTCATTGGAAATTGAAATTTCACTTTTTAAGAATCAAATGAGATTGGAGGGCAACTCCCCCCCCCCCCCCCCCTCAATGCCCTAAATGGATCAGATAAATTTTTCGTGATTGACATTTTGTTAAAAATAGTTCAAAGTTCAGATAACAAAAACTCCGGTGTCGACACAGCCCCCCCCCCCCCCCCAGGGCCCGAGGGTAGACTTTTTAAGTTACGCCCTGGGGGCATATATGGTTGTTATGGAAGGGATGCTCGTATAAAGTTTATAGAGGGCTCATTTGATTGGAAATTGAAAGTTGTAATTCACTTTTAAGAGTAAAAAGTGATCGGAGGGCAGCTAGCCTCCCCCCACACTCCATTTATTTTTTCTCCAGACGCACTTCATATAGAAGGGGTCGTCGGATAAACTTCAAAGGGGGCTCATTTCAAAGGGGGCAAACTTTTTCACTTTGATATTGTTACTTTGATACCAGGTTTCATACTTTGATGAAGATTTGATTATTTTTTTTTTTCTAAGTTTGATTTTGGAATAAGGAATTTTTAAAAACTTGAACCGTTTTGCAATCAAAAACGAACAAAAAATTAATTAAAAAAAACTTTCGGAGAAATTAGTTTTTCAAAAAAAGTCAAGGCCATTTTAAACTTAAGCACAGCAAATACAAATATCTGTTAAATTCAAACTCAAAACGACCAGAAATTTCTATTAAGGAATAAATGAAACCCAAAACGAGCAGAAATTAAACAAACAATCATAGCAAAAACATACAACAGGTAATAGTATTTATGAATAAATAGATCTTAAAGCCAATTAAATAAAAAAAAAAACAAGTTTTTTAAACTGAAAGTAAGGAGCGACATTGAAACTTAAAACGAACAGAAATTATTCCGTATATGAAAGGGGCTGTCCCCTCCTCAACGCCTCGCTCTTTACGCTAAAGTTTTTTATTGTTTTAAAAAATAAAGTTGTGAGACAGAGTCAAACTTTAGCGTAAAGAGCGAGGGCGTTGAGGAGGGGACAGCCCCTTTCATATACGGAATAATTTCTGTTCGTTTTAAGTTTTAAGTTTATTTAATTTCTGATCGTTTTTTAGTTAATACAGCTTTTATTTGCATAAAAATTTTACTTTTCTTTTGCTAAATGGATGTCTTTACAAATTAACTTACGTAACTAACTTCTATATTCGTATATTTTTCTTCTGGCAAAAAATACAAAGTTGCAGATTTTTGCAGATATGAGCTTGAAACCTATGTAATAGGGTTTTCTGATACGCTGAATCTGACGGTGTGAATTTCATTAAAATTCTTTCACTTGTAGGGGATGTTTCCCCCTCTTTAAAAATCGAGTAAATTTTCTCAGGCTCGTAGCCTTTGATGAGTAATACTAAACTTAATAAAATTTATATATTTAGGATCAGCATTATAAACACATTCTTTTGATACATTTATTGACATCAAAATTCCGTTTTTAAAAGTTTCGATTACTATTGAGCCGTATCGCTTGTTTTTTTATTGTTTTTTTTTATTACGTATATGTTATTACGTATATGAAGGGGTTCTCCCCTTAGTCAATACCACGCTCTTTACGTTAAAAGTTAAAAAAAAATTTGATTCACAAATCCCTGAATCACAAAGGCCGTTTAATTAGAATTGATATCTCTTTTGAAAGCACTAAAAAAAACTGTAGCGTAAAGAGCGAGGTATTGACTTGGGGGAGAACCCCCTTACATACGTTATAATTTCTGTTCGTTTTAAGTTCTAATATTCCTTCTTACATTTCAGTTGAAAAAACTTGTTTTTTTTATTTAATTTCTGATCTTCTAATGATCGATCTAATTTCTAATGCTTGGAAATCCGGCGCCCCCTTCACAAAAATGTCTCTTACCCCAAAGAAACATCCTCCACGGAAATATTCTCCAGAGTAACCCCTCCTCTAGCCCCCCCCCAGAAAAAATCCTTCCTGAAAATGGTTGTATACTTCCCAATAACCAATAAATAATGCTGGCAAGTCCGGCGCCCCCTTCATGGCAATTTCCCTTCCCCCATGAAAACTTCCATCATGAACAGATCCTCCAACATAACCACCGACCCACCCTTCCCTCCCACTACCAGAAAAAAACCTCCTGAAAACTTCTGTATACTTCCCAATAACCAATACTATATGTTAACATTGGGTAAAGTTCATAACTTTTAGCCCTCCCTCTGGGAACTTCGGGGGATTAAGTCACCCTAAAAGACATATTTATCATATTTTCGACCATGCTGAACAAAATGGCTATCTCAAAATTTTGATCGGGAAAAAAATTTGATCTTTTGGGAAAATTTTGATCTTTGGGAAAAAAAAAATAAGCGTGGAAGGGGGCCTAGTGCCCTCCATTTTTTTTGGTCACTTAAAAAGGGAACTAGAACTTTTAATTTCCGTTCCAATGAGCCCTCCCACGATATTCTAGGACCACTGGGTGGATACGATCACCTCTGGGGAAAAAAAACAAAAAAAAAAAACAAATAAACACGCATCCGTGATCTTTCTTCTGGCAAAAAATTTAAAATTCCACATTTTTGTAGATAGGAGCTTGAAAACTCTACAGTAGGGTTCTCTGATACGCTGAATATGATGGTGTGATTTTCATTAAGGTTCTATAACTTTTAGGGGGTCTTTCCCCCTTTTTTTGAAAATCAGCCAAATTTTCTCAGGCGCGTAACTTTTGATGGGTAGCGCTAAACTTGATGAAAGTTATATATTTGAAACCAGCATTGAAATCTGATTTTTTTGATATATCTATTGGTATCAAAAACCCGTTTTCTAGAGTTTTGGTTACCATTGAGCCGGGTCGCTCCTTACTTACAGTTCGTTACCATGAACTGTTTGATAATACTTAGATTGAACATGAAAATCAAGCTTCAAACGGAAAAAAAAAAATGTTTTTCTATTGAAGTATAATGAAACTTAAAAATTTTCTATTGAAGTATAATGAAACTTAAAAAAATAAACAATCAATGCAAACAAACACAAAATAGATATGAATGTAAATGAATAACTAAATCTAAAAATGAGTGAAACTTAAATTGAACATGCAAATCAAGCTTGAAACGAGCAAAAATCACTACAAACAAGATTTTGGGTATCGCCTCCTTCTCTCACTGTAAAAGTCTAAGACCTACTGCGTCATTGGCGCTTTACTGAAAACTATATGTGGCTTAAACAGTCTTGAAAAGTATAAACAACATCAAATTGAATATTTTATATATAATGATATTAGTTGTTGAAAGATCCATCAGTTCAAGAATTTATTTCACTCTAAATTTTTTTTTATTTTCAATGCTGTAAGAACTGGAAAAGAAAATATTTGTAATATAATTCGTTTTCAGTGAACAGTTAAGGAAGGGGACAGTATCCAAACTCTTGTTTGTAGTGAAACTATATTCCTCTTGAACAACTTTTGAAAGAACTAATAAATTAAACTGAATATTTAATGTATAATGATATTAATTGTTGAAAGCTCATCAGTTCATGCATTACTATAATTTTAATGTTTATTTTCAATATTAAGTACTAAAGAAAATATTTTTAATAAAATTGGTTTTCAGTAAAGTGCCAATGACGCAGTAGGTTTTAGACTTTTACATTGAGAGAAGGAGGCGATACCCAAACTCTTGTTTCTAGTCATCTAAGTCGAGGATAATTAACCCCAGAAACAGGTTTCTGTCAGTTGAGTTGTCAGTGTAGGGCAAATATAGATTTTAAAAGCATGATTTAAAAATTTGAAGCCACTATAAAAACATGCCCGATGGTGGAAATACATGGAGATAATAGACTGAGACTAAGAAGTACGAGTAATTTGTTTTCGCAGACTTGGTCTGGCACCAACAAGACAAATCACTAGAAAACATGTGTGGGAGAGGGGGCGACAACAAACTTTACCGTCTGCCTGGTCTTCTTTGCAATTGATTAGGGTGATATAGCTATTGAAAAGTGGTTCATTTTCCATTTCAAATAGAGTGTTCTTTTTTTTGTGTTTTTATGTGATATTTTTCCATTAGCCCATTTTTCCGACTGCACTTTTTTATTCGGCTTCCCAAAAAAACTGGGGAGGAGTGGGGTCACCTCTCCCATAACTTGAAACCCCTAAAAACATGAATGCTAAAGTTTGTTCAAGTATTGCTCAATTTCATTTGACAGGACGAATTGGCTCTCTCTCTCCAGTAAAAAAGGGGACTAATCTAACCTAATCTCCTGAACAATAAAAACCTAATAACAAAATCTCCCTACATCATTTTAGGTGTTGGACATTGTGTTTCTTTTGTACATTTTCAATCGAGAAAAAGTAAACGCATAGAGCCTAGTTATTGTATTGTATAGAGAGCATAGTATTTGTATTGCATCGAATTATCTTGTCCATTGGCACTATGGGAGAAAAATGCATTACTACATAAGTGCAGAATCAAAATGCCCCAAGAAACGACATAAAGGATGAGCAGAAACTACACTGAACAATGAATTTATGCTCAAAACGAACATAAATTCGCATAAATAGTGAGAATGTTGCTAGAACTCAACCCATAAAAGACAATTTTTGCAACTAACTTTTGATCTTGGAGCCCAGTCCTTTTTAATCTAAGTAGCTTCTTTGTTTTAAATAGGTACACTTTGGTAGTCTTTAACAAAGAACTTAAATTCGAGTTGAGAAATTCGATTTTCTAGCTTAATTTTAATCTTTTTTATTCAATTCACTGGATCCTGAAGTACTAAAATAATGATACTCACCTTCATTATCAACAGAGAGGGAGGTAAATTCCTGAGAGTCACGTTCAACTTTACATGGAGCCAAAATACCGGGAAAAGCAAACACCGGAAAATCTTCAAGTTTGGGAAACAATAACGATTCGGAAATGTCCAGCTGATCCAAAACACCACTTGAAAAAATGTCTCCAACTTCTAACAATAAAATTGCATTTTAAAAGCACATAAGACATTTGAAAAAATCTACATATTTTACTAAAGAATATTTTCCTTACAATTGAATATTATATGAGTTAGTTCAACTCTTATACAAAGTTTGGCTTGATTGAAATCTGACATAAATCTGGCATTCATTTTAAATACGATAAAAGATAATTCATTTAGCAGACCAACAAACAGTTGGCAGAACATTATTCATGAAAAAAAATAAATTCTTGAAAGCAGATTTAAAGATGATGAAAAAATTAGAGATGATATCCAGATAATAAGTGACTAAGTTCAGTAAAACTGTTATCATAATCATTATTGAAGCTAAACTGATATTAATTTACCTAGGAACTGTTGAGTATTTACTCTCTTTTGTTTTGCCGCATGTATTCAAAGCAACATAAGGTCGAAGCAGTATTGTAACCATAAAAAATTTTCGTCGAAACCTGATACAACTTACAATATTACTTTAAAATGTGAAAAATGAAATGAAGACAACTAAAACTCTAGGAAACCTACGCAAGCTAAGTGCATATAATCTATTTGCGTATTTTGTGTAAGTATAGTGAAAAGAGTACATTGTAACTTCTTCCTTATGTCTGCTGAAGTGTCCATCTGCACATTTTCCCCTGTATTTTCTTATCATATATTCACTTTCTTACTTTCTTTCAGAGGATACCAGACAAAAAACTGTCCAGCCTGGCACCAATGGGCTTTGTAATTACTTCCAACGACCATATTGATCTGTTGGCTGCAGTTTTCACACCAGTCTTGAGCTATTCCCTGTCAATCTCCAACCATGCCTCTGGAAGCCTCTCCATAGTCTTCTTTGAATTTTTGTCAAAATTTCCTTTCTTTTCCTCCTCAATAATGTCTAAAGGATGGAACTGTCTCACAGATGAGGATGTCTAAACATATTTTACCTTTAGGGAAGCGCAAGGTTTGACTGAGAAGCTTGAGGTGACGTCTTTTGATGATAATAGTTGGAGAGCCCTTCAGACTGGCCACTGCAGCTTCTTACTTCACTATTGGGAATTCTAGACCTTTTCGGAATTTGGAGTAAGAAGCAAAGGCAGCGGAGATCGAAAACTTCGAGAGCTCTAGCCTGTTCAGCCTTGAGCAGCCATGTCTCGCAGAAGTAAAGTTGTACAGCTCGTACGTTTGCTATGTAGACTCTAACTTTGCTTTTTACTGAGATCTCTTGTCTGGTCCCAAGCAACTTTTCAAAAAACCATGTGGTTCACCTAAGACAACTCTCTTGAGATTTTTCAGGCATTATTCATTATCCTGTCTATCACGAAGTTGAACAATGTAAGCAACCAGGAGTATTCTTGCTTGATACCAGACACAGCCGAGGGTGGATCCAGTATTTTTGTTAGGGGGGGGGGGGGGGGGGGCGCAAAATAGGTTAATCCGATATACTTGCATAAGGAACAAGTTTAATTAATGCAAACTTGCGTGAATTAAGTAAATTACACTACTTTATGCTACGTTGGGATCCTAAGGGAGTGAGGGGGGGGGCCCCCTCACCCCCTTAGGATCCAGCACTGGACACAGCTGTGGACTTGGGAGGGTCATTTTCCGAGATGCTGACACAGGCCTTTGTATCTATGCATCCACTTTGAAGTATGTCAATGAGGTCCTATAGTGCTCCATCTTCAGCCATAATTCTCATTAGTTTTCTCTGACAAAGGAATCAAAACTGAAGAGTTAACTAGTTAAAGTGTTCATTATAACTTTTCTGTATTTATTATGTTTTGTATATTATATTTATTATGTAGGTGCTGGACTCACAATAGATGCTTAATCCTTGATGTTTGATGCTTGCCTTTTCTGCTGCTTGCTTTTTTACCCGTTGCTTACCCTTTAATGCTTGATAGACTACTCTACATGATGTCAGAAGTATAAGGAATACAGTATGGAACTTGGAGCTTGCCCATCTATAGACTGAGATGCAACAAACTTAAAAGTTGCATAGTCACACTTCAAGCAACATACTGAACTCATATTCACAGGACCACACAAAGTGGAAAAGAGGATGCAGGGAAATAATCATATTTATTGATATGGGCTGGTCAGAAAGGCAGAGACATTTTCAATACTTGGACATTAACTGCCAGTGAACAAACAATGTTACAGCATATTCAAGGAAGTTTAGTGAACATATTGAGCCACTTTCAAATCCAATATTTTCCAGATATCAGTTCCATAAACGTAACTAGAGACAGTGAATCAATAGAACACTACCTTACTGAGTTGCAAATTACAGCAAAGGAATGTGCATTTGTAACAACAAGTGATGAGATGATTAGAGACAGACTAGTTTTTGGAGTTAAGCAGGACATAATTCGTGAACGATTACTTAGTGAAGGTGGAGGATTAACTCTAACTCATGCAATAGCTATATGTAGAGCTGCAGGAGAGACCCAAGCCCAGTTAATGATCATGTCTAACCAGGAACATGAAAAAGTGTATGTAAAGCATGAGTTGGATGTTGTAGCAAGACATGGGCAAAAATTCTACAAATGTGGCAGAAGTTTTACATCTGGTCATTTGTGTTCATCAAAGGATGCAATTGAATGGCCAAAGTGCTATAATTGTGGTGGAGTGTTCAATAAAAGTCATCAATGCCCTGCCAAAGGAAAAAGCTGCATGAAATGCAAGGAGCTAGAACACTTTGTCAGAATGTGCAGAAGTAGTCAATGCAATGTTCATAGCATAGAAACAGGAGAAAATGTTGCTAACACACCATCAAAGTATGTCATTGACAGCATCCAGAGCAAAGTAGAACAATGTAAAAAACCTGTTGCATAACTGTATCGAAAAGATAAAGCAGATAATGTGGAACTTAAAACCGACAAAGGTGCAGAAGCCGACATTATACCAACTCAGATGTTTAACAAGATGTTTCCAAGGCCAAAAGTAATACCAACTGCAAATATACTCACAAGTTATACTGGTGAGCCATTGAAAGTTACTGGCGTATGTCACTCAGATGTTCAGTACAAGGACAGGGAATCACAATCACACGATTTTTACGCAGTTGACACAGATAAGAAGCCCTTGCTTAGCAGACAGACCAGCGTATTGATGAATTTAATCAAGTTCAGATATAACAGAGTAGACAACAATAGCCAATACCACAGATGAAATTTTGGCAGAATACAAGGATGTGTTTGAAGGCATTAGAAAAATGCCTGGAAAATGTAGGATTCATCTGAAGCCAGGAGCAATACCATCAGTACAGCCACTTCAAAATACTTCACTTCACTTTACTTTCACTTTAGCACTTCAAAATAAACTAAAAAACGAATTGGAATGACTAATCTGCTGTGGAGTAATGAAAAAGGTGACTGAGCCAACAGAGTGGGTCAACTTAATTGTCATTACAAAGGCCAAATTATCCAATACCAACCTTTGACAATATTGCCAACAAATGTCATAGGGCCCAAAATCCATTCAAGTTGGATGCTAGGAATGGGTATTGGTCAATGGTTCTTGATGATGCCTCATCAGAGCTTACAACATCCAATACAATGTTTGGAAGATTCAAATGGAGAAGATACCCATTTAGGATAATTTCTGCTCAGGATGAATATCAACGTCAAATGGAGGAGGCCTTTGAAGGATTAAGTATGGGTCTAATAGTAGATGACATAGCAGGTGTAGAAACAAGCAAAAAAATCAAGACATGCAATTGAGAGCAGTTCTCCAGAGAGCAAGAGAAAAGGGAGTCAAATTCAATGGAGACAAGTGAATACTGAATGCAAAATTTATAACATACTTTGGGCATCTACCTAGCACCGAGGGTGAAAATCCAGATCCCAATAAAACCAGAACAATTGCTGAAATGCCTGAGCCAAAAAACAAAGAAGAGCTCCAGACATTGCTTGGGATGTTTAATTATCTTTCTAGATACATACCAAACTTATCCATTCTAACCAGCCTCTACAAGAACTTGGGAAAACAACGGAATTTGCCAGGAAGAAGGTAAACAGTGATGCCTGTCATAGTTTCCACAAATCCTGGTGTGAACAACTTTCATGTTTTGATAAAAATTGCTCAGAAGTTGAGATCATTGTCAATGCATTGCAAAACGGCCTAGGAGCCCAGCTACTGGTAAAAGATTAAAAGGTTGCATTTGGTTTGCGATCCTTAAGCAAAACAGAACAAAGATATTCTCAAATAGAGAAAGAACTACTAGGCATAGTATTTGCATGTAAACATTTTCACCAATAGGTCTATATATTTGGAAGAAAAATTTTGGTGATTACAGACCACAAGCCCTTGGAAAATATTCTGAGGAAACCATTCAGTCAAGCACTACCTAGACTACAACAAATGATGCTTGCCAGCCATATGACATGAGATTTACATACAGACCTGGACCAGAAATCCCTATGGCTGATGCCTTTTCACGTTTGCATATGGCACACAGACCCAGAAGAAGAATTACAGGCAGAGCTAAATGTGCAGAACATTGTCAAAAGCATCCCCATAAAAGACCAGATGGTGCAAAACATAAGCAATAGTTCAAAACATGATGAAGAGATGAACGTTCTAGAGGAAACAATCAAAAACGGATGGCCAGAACACAAAAAGCAATGCCCAACTGAATTTCAGGAGTATTGGAACTACAGGAATGAACTAGTCACACACCACGGCATTCTCCTAAAGGGAGATTGAATTATAATACCTAAATGCATGCGCCAAGAAATCTTGCCCCGTTTTCACAGGGCTCACCTAGGAGTTGTCAAAACAAAACAATGTGCACGCTCATGTGTTTTTTTTGGCCAAACATCACTGCTGACATCACAAAGTACATCTCAGGATGTGAAATATGTCAACAGTGTAGTGCATGCCAGCAAAACGAGCCCCTCAAGAACTCAGACATTCCTGAGTACCCATGAGAACATGTTGGTACTGAATTACTGTTTTGGGGGAGGAAGGAGTTATTTGGTAACTACCGACTACTACAGCCGATGCATTGAAGTCGACACACTAGACAGTACCAATTCAGGGAGCATTATTACTAAGCTGAAGAACCAATTTGCACAACACGGGATACCAAGAATACTTACATCTGACAACAGCCCTGAGTTTGCAGCAGACAAATTCAGAAAATTTAAAAGGGAATGGAGAATCACACACCGCATGTACAGCCCCAAATACCCTCAGAGCAATGGCCTCAGTAAAAAGGCAGTCCAAACAGTCAAGAGACTCATGTCTAAAGCATTAGCTGACAAATCATACCCATACCTTGCCATAGGCTACTAGAATATTGTAACACTCCTATAGACAACTTAGCATCCCCATCACAACTTCTGACCAGACAGCCAGACAATGCCCTCAATAGAAACTAGCTTTATGCCTAAAGCTGTGCCCATAGAGGAGTACAAGGCAGCCAGACAAAAGTAGCAAGAAGCTAAGAAAGAGCCATATGACAGGGGTACACACCCAATCAGGCCATTAACACCAGGTCAACCAGTAAGGCTCAATAAAAATGGACAATCAATCAAAAGATGGATCAATGCCAGAGTAACCCATATATATGATGAGTTGAGCAACCGTTCAGTGACTGTAGAGACAGAACTTGAAGTGGTACACCAACGAATTAGGAAGTTTATACACCCCAGATACAGTACAAATGACTGCAACTACCAATCAAACTACATGCCGTCATTGATAAATGTAGAGGTGCCAAAGATACTTGAGCAATCCAAAGAGTTGCTAGAAAAGGCCAGCCTATCCAGCAAAACTAATCAAAATTGTAGCCTGCTGGAAGAATCTTTTGAGACACCAAGAGCAAATCAACACCCAAGTGATCAGGAATTTCAGAACACACCATCATGTTCCAAAGCCAAAACTACAGTGCTCCCACTACATACATCCTTGAACTAGATCAGGGGGATCTTAAAGGTACAGGCTAGATTAAATCTATAGCCTGTACCATCCCGTAAGACTAATCAAAGAACAAGATGGTCAAAAGAAGGAAGATGTAGAGTTCTCTAGTTAAAGTGTTTAATATATGGTTTCTTTATTTATTATGTTGCTTATATTATATTTACTTTGTAGGTGCTCGGGTCACAATAGATGCTTAATGCTTGAAGTTTGACGCTTATCTTTTCTGCTAGTTGCTTGTTTACCCTTTGCTAACCCTTACCTTGCTTATCCTTTAATGCTTGATAGAATACTCTACAAAAACTAGCAGTGAAGTCAACGAAAGTGATCACCAATAGTAGGTGATACCTGTTGTACTGTTGCTAAATATAACCAGCTTGTATCCTAAATTTGCAAACAAAAACGTTTATTGCTAATTTTTCTTCTTTTATTGCTAATACAATTTAAAACTACTTAGATGAGCACTCTAGAGACACTTTAATATCCAATTTAGGCAAAACAACTGAATTGAATGTAAAGCTGGAACTTAGACAAATTGTGTATGACTTATAATGACCGACTCTGGAAGGAATTGTGTTTATTATGACTGCCTACGGGAATGGGTGGGGGGGATATTTCTCTCGCAATGGATCATTTGTCTTCGAAACTTGAAACTTTAAGCCTAAAAATTAAGTTTATAAGTTTTGGTTGGTTACATCTATTTGATTAAAAAGGATGAAGGTGTAACTAAAAAGTAGTTTTTCTTTTTCTTTTTTTTTAACTTATAATCACAGGAGGGAACAAAAAGAAAGAAAAAACATAAAAAAATGTAAAACAAATTATTACATAAATTACCATTTTTAATATCGGATGCTTCAGACAAGACATCTTGTTCAGACATATTTGAAATTTGAAGTGAGTGAATAACAGATTCTTTCAATTGAGTTAAAACCTCTTATAACATGTAGAATACCAACAACAAGACTTGGATATGGTCCTCCTCATTTACACTGGTATACCTAGAAAATATAAAACCTATAATGATTGATGTGGAGAAAAAGCTATACCAGTTTTGTACTAACATTGTGGAGCAAAGAGGTTCAAAAGCTTCAACACTTGGAAGGTCAAGAAAATATTATTCTTTTTTGATCTTTCTATTCCTTGAGAAAGGAAAAACTAAGGTTAAAAAATGTATTTTTGATGAAATCAAAATTACAGCATACAAGCTTTTTTCAGCTTGGAAAATTGTTTGCAACAGCAGAGTGGTAGTTTAAGAATATATTGTACCATGAGCTGGGGTATAAAAAGATGTTTTGTATTTAATATCTTGATCATGTTCTTTCTCAGAAGCCTTACAAAATTATTGCAATAATAGTCCTGACAGTTTAAATGTTTAAAAATACAAGTAAGTACCTCATCTAGTGGAAATGTATTTACTCTCCTGCTTAATAAGTTGTCACTTTGTTTGCTATTTTCACAACAAAATAATTTCACTCATTCTCCAAAATGGATTCAAATGAACCAAAACTAATTGGAGCTTGAAAAGGTATTGTTAAGCACCTATATCTAGACAATGCTAACTTATGACACATTCAAGAGGGCCAATAGGCTGTGAATCCAATTCCTAAAACATGAACAGAGACAAAAGTACTTTTAGTGGTGATCTCTAAGACAATAGATCTTGTAGGTGCTGCTTTATAGTTTGTAGATTTTGGCATAAATGTAGAGCTGTTTATGTTATTTTCTACCAAGGCACTTCATAAGGAAGCATTTGTTGTAAAAACTTTAGAGGGGGCTAATTTGGTTGGAAATTAAAAACTCTAATGCTCATTTCAAGTGTCAAAAGTCAAGTAACACCCCACTTCCCCCCACTACAGCCCCTTATTCCCCTAAAAACAGATGAGACACAATTGACATATATCTATGACATTTTCTTCTAAATCTAAATTAATTGACATTAATTGTCAGATATCTATGCCTCTGAGAATAGCAAAAAAAAAACATAGAACAAGGATTGTGGGTTATGCAATTCAACCATTGTCTCAATAAAGATTTTGTAAAAGGGGGACATACTTTACTCTTGGTCAAACAGTTTGTGGTAACAAACTGTAAAGTAAGGAGTAACCTGGCTCAATAGTAGCCGAAACTCTAAAAAAAAAGGAATTTTGATACCAATATACATCAAAAGAATCAAATTTTTATGGTGATTTCAAATATATAAATTCATCAAATTTAGTCTTACCAATCAAAAGTTACCCACCTGAGAAAATTTGCCATATTTTCGAAAAAAGAAGGAAACATCCCCTAAAAGTCATAGAACCTTTAAAAAAAATCACATCATCAGATTCAGCATATCTGAGAACCATACTGTGGAGGTTTTAAGCTCCTATCTGTAAAAAAGTGGAATTTTGTATTCTTGGCCTGAAGAAAGATCATGGATGCTCTTTTATTTGTTTTTTTCTGGGGGTTTTTTCGAAGGGTGATTGTACAACACAGTAGTCCTAGAATATTGCAAGAGGGCTCATTCAAACGGAAATTAAAAGTTCTAGCCCTGTTTAAGTGGCCAAAAAATAGAGGGCAACTAGGCCCCCTCTAACACTAATTTTTTTTTCCGCAAAGTCACCCGATCAAAATTTTGAGATAACCATATTGTTCAGCATGGTCAAAAATATAATAACTATGTCTTTGAGGATCATTTAATACCCCACAGTCTCCGAGGAAATGGCTGCAAGTTTGAACCTTGCCCAATGTTTCCATAATAATAACATTCAAGAATAATGACCTGAGATGTCATGAGTTTAAGAAAACCAATGAAAGTTTCAGAAGAGATGTTGGTAGATGGGCATTCAGCAATCGCATTGTCTCCGACTGGAATGCACTACCATCAGACACTGTAAACTCAGATTCAGTCAATGCATTTAAGAACAAGATTGACAATCATTATGGTGAAAAAGCATTTGATTATTTGAATTTTTGTAGATAGAGGTGCAAGCCTGTTTTTGCAATATATTATAATTATTATTATTATAATAGTTTTGGTTATTGGGAAGTATACATACGTTTTCAGGGGGATTTTTCTGGTAGTGGGGGGGGGGGGGTGGATTGGGGGTTAGGTGGGAGGATCTTTCCATGGAGGAAGTTTTCATGGGGGAAGGGACATTGCTATGAAGGGGCACTGAATTTCCCAGTATTATTTTAAAAAAACGATCAGAAATTTAAAAAAAAAAACAAGTTTTCAACTGAAAACTTTCCATCATCAAAACTAGAAACAAACAGAAACTATTGCGTACATGATTGGGATCGCCCCTTATTCAATACCTTGCTCTATATGCTAAAGTTTTTTTTAGTGCTTTCATAAGAACTATTTATTCTAATTAACAGCCTTTGTGATTAAAGGGTTAAATTCTTAAAGAATTAGTAAAAATTTTCGAACTTTAACATAAAGAGCAAGGTATTGACTAGGAGGGTGAACCCTCCCTAATATACGTAATAAAAATTTACAAATATAGAAGTTTGTCTTTACTATAAAAACGTTCATAAATAAAATTAAACAACTTCCGAGAAAGTCATTTATTAATTTAAAAACGTTCAGAAATTAAATATAAAAAAACAAGTTTTTTTTTTAACTAAAAGTAATGAGCAACATTAAAACTTAAAGCAAACAGAAATTATTCCTAATATGAAAGGGGCTGTCCCCTCCTGAATGCCTTGCTCTTTATGCTAAAGTTCAACTCTTTCTCACAACTCCATTTTATAAAACAACAATTAACTTTAGTGTAAAGAGCAAGGCATAAAGGAGGGGACAGTCCCTTTCATATATGGAATAATTTCTGTTTGTTTTCAAGTCTTAATGTTGCTCCTTACTTTCAGTTAAAAGAAAACATGTTTTTTTTTATTTAATATCCAAAAAAACAAAGGATACTAAGGTTAGGCATTCTGGGAATGATGGGAGAATCAAAATTTTTATTGAGTTAATGAACTAAATCAAAACGTACTAACTAAGATGAAGCTTTGCGGAAAGGAAGAGGGGAGAATTTAACTAAATCAAAACATGCTAAGTGCATGCAGGTTGACAAAAGGATGCATATCAAGAACCGTTTAGGGTATTAAGTAGAACATTGTAAGAAGAACAAGGGAATTCTAAGTGTACTTTGAGTTGATATAACTGTACATGTTTCTTATTGTTCAAAGGTGTGTATTATAAATGCAAAACAAACCGATATACTTCTTTCAAATGTATTAATAAACTTTACCCAAATCCTGTTACATGGACTAACCAACTGCCTGTTACATGGACAAACCTACTGCCCTAACTATAAAGGTATTCAATGAATTTTCTTTGGCCTGAATCAAAGAGTATGCATATCTTATAAGGGTGGGAACTGGTGTTAGTATAAACAAAAGAAAAAACTATTAGCACTGTACTAATGCCCAGCTAGCCCAGATGTGCTTTCCCCTTTCAAGTGTAAATGCTACCCCATGTGCTTTGCTTTGTGTGTTTTATTTTACAGGTGCTTGGGTTACAATAAAAGATTGAAATCAACTTTTAAATGGTGTCAGAAGTAAAAATCTAAAAATGGATGTCCAACAGCCTTCAACCAATTGGGATGCACACAATTTGAACAGTGAGTGGACAAAATTCAAAGACCATGCTACACTTATGTTCCATGGTCCTTTAGCAGGGAAGACTGAAAAAGTGCAATGTGCTTATCTCCTTATCTGGGTTGGAGAAAGAGGACGTGAAATATTCAAAACATTTGATATGCTAGTTGCTGAAGTGAGATAGATTGCAAGTGCTGAAGATCCCCATGTAGTTGAACAGCTGAGGTGAAACCATAAAATAGCAGATACCTGCCTACACTCCCAGAGCTACAGATTCCAAATTACAAGGTGCTAGAGAGAAACATTGAACAGCAAACTGGAAGAGGACGTCCAAGCTACCCCTTTAAGTCCCAGAGGAAATAAACTATCCCAAGAAAGTATCTGACCAAAAATAACAGCAGCTGATGGAGTAAATATCAAACTCGGAATCTACTGAGAAGTCCCAATAGCAGTCTTGAAAATGACTTGCACTTGCTTGCAGAAATTACTGAAATCTGCAGCAAAAACTTATCAAATGTAGTCATCATGGGCAATTTCAACCTACCAAAAATCAACTGGTCTAGACAACACATGCACTGACACAATCCAACATCACCCAAGGCTAAATTCTAAGAAGTGGTGATTCACTTTCATCTCAACCAATTGATCTTAGAGCCCACCAAAAGCTACTGACATTCAATCTGCTATTGACAAACCATTCAGAACTGATAGAGGATATCAACCAACTAGCACCTGTGGGAAAGTCTAATCATTGTATTGTAGGCTTCCAGATCTTGGCCAATGGCAGCAAAGACAAAAAAAAACACCAATAAAAAATTACAACAGAGCAGACTTCACTGCAATGAGCAATGACCCCAGCACAGTGGATTAGGAAAAAGAGTTCAGTCCAACTAAAAGTTGTGACAAAATGTACCCAAATTTCTCTCCATCATGTCTCAGGCTGAGGAGAAACACGTATCAGTTGCAAAACAATGTAAAAGACCAACAATACTAAAATAAAGTGAGGCAAAAAACCAGGCAAGCAGCTAGCATGAAAGAGCAAAACCTTGCAGAGCCTGTGAAGACCAACCCCAGAATGTTTTGGAACCACATAAATTCTAAACGCATTGCAAAGATATTCCAAGCTTAAAAGACCCCACAACTGGACTCCTGATTGAAAGATCTACAGAAAAAACAGATTTACTCAACACATATTTCACTACCGTCTTCACTCAGGAGCCAATTCAGTCATCACTAAAAGCCATGCATACCATAGACTCTGACCAAACACTCAGGGTCAAGATAGACCCATGGGTGGTACTGAAGAAACTCAAAGAGCTAAGGATAAGCAAATTGCCAAGTCCAGACAGACTTTGCCCCAGAGTATTGATAGAAACCACAGATCTAATTGCAGAGTCCCTATCAATGACTTTTCAAAAATCCTTACAGTCAAATGAACTCCTTAGTATCTGGAAAAACGCAACAGTGATACCATTGCAAAAAAAGGAAAACTGCCTAGATCCTCTAAATTACAGCCCAATCAGTCTAACCTGCATGACCACATCCTTGAGCACCTGCACAAAAGAAAGATAATCACTAGCAAACAATTTAGGTTCTTGAAGAGAAGGTCGATGGAGTCACAGCTTCTTCTGGCAGTGGAAAACTGGAAAAGGCATGCAGATAAGGGTGATCAAGTTGATGTAATTTACATAGACCTTAAAAAGGCCTTTGAAAAAGTATCTCATTGTCACCTCTTATACAAACTCTGCAACCTTGGTCTGGGAACCACAGTTGATTGGATCAAACAGTTTCTTATTGGAAGGTCTCAAACAGTATCAGCAGACAAAGTCCCAAGTATACACAAAGTCAAGGTAATCAGTGGTGTTCTCCAGGGCTTGGTCCTTGGCCCTCTCTTATTTAACCTGTAGCTCAATGATCTAGTAGAGGGAATCAACTCAGATTCTAGGGTAAAGGCACCAATGATTCAACAGTACAATTTTGGAACCAATGTCAAAATTTTCCTTCAAACGGGATAGCTCTGCTTAGCCGTGACTTAGAGCGCCATCTCTTGGAGCCGTTGTTATATTTCGACGGTGCGAAACATGGACACTACATCCAGTACACCCAGATATGAAAAGAACATTCAATTTGGTCAGTTTCCTGTTTTCAACACACAAAGGAGCTCCCGACAATTTTTTCAGGTATGTAACGTTCAAACTGTCATTACTTGAATATTTATTGCAACAAAAAGTTGGGATAAGTGCCAATGTGTTGAGATACATCTTATCTTCTCTGAAGTGTAGCCACATTAGCTTTTTCTTGATAAAATTAAATGAGAATGGCAACGGAAATTGCATTGTTGAAACTAGGTTCCAAGGGTCAAAAATTCTTGTTCAATGTAGTGGAATACCAGGCAGACTAAAAATGTTCCTTCAGCTGCATTCAAGCATAAATATTGGCTTCTATCAAAGGATTTATTTCTTTGGCGTATATCTAGTAGTAACCTTGTCGAAATTTTGGATAGACAGCAACAGGCCCTGTTGAAATATAGGTGACTTTGTCAAAACTTCACTGAACATGTAAAACCAATGAGAAATAATAGGTGTCGAAATTCCAGGATTCACTGATGAAACCATAGGCACCATAGCTGTCATATTTACAGGTGATTTCTGTGCAACGAGAGATTTTGATGATTATTATTTCTAATAATATTTCAGATGAAAGAACATTAAAACAAAAGGTCTTTTTTTTAAAATTTGAAGTTTTACTTACAGACACTGGATTTTTCCATCATCTGAGGAACTGCTGCTTGGCCTCATACCATGCAGGGGCGTAAATTGCTATGGGGCAGGGGGGCAGTTGCCCCCCCCCCAGACCTGATTTTGCCCCCCCCCCCCCCCTCCAGACCTGATTTTGCCCCCCCCCCCCCCCCCCCCCCAGAATTTTTTAGATTATACCCTTATTTATCCTTCATCCAAATAAAAAATACAAATTTTATCAAATACAAAATCTTATACAAAATGAGGCACAGGCCTATGTTTTGGACAAAAATAAGAATCTGCATATGAAAATAAAATCCACTAAATCAAATAAACTTCTTAAATTTCTAGAAATCCACTCCCGTTTTCCTAGATCCTATCCCTTCCGAAATGCAAGTGAAACAATTTTGTTCTACTAAATACAATTTGTATTTAATAATGTGTATTAAAATTTGTTGTACCAATTTTGTTATACCAAATACTACATACTTGAAACGATTTTGTTAGTTTTATTACTTCTACTTTCTGCATAGTCTTTTATACATTAAATGAAGTTGAAGAAAAACAAAGAAACAAGAATATACGTGTCAAATACACCAGGTTCTGCCCACAAGCATTCCCCAAGTATTTAGACGGGTGTCGAATTGGTTTCCGACTTGCGTCAAAAACAGGTAACTTTTTGTTGTGTCAAATTTGTACGCGAAAAATTGGAGTTTTGGACCCTTTCTAGACAAAACTTCAAACTTCTCATCAAACAGTTAGATTCCTAGATGTTTTCCCTACATACTGAAACCCTTTTCAAACCGAAAGTCTTTAAATTAAGACTTCTAGAGTAGAAAAACTGGTTTTTTTTTACAAAAACTGTTGAATCATCAGTACCTTTACCCTACTGTATGCAGATGACACCAAGCTGCATAAAGTAATCAAAACAGCTGCCAATGCACAATCTCTACAAGAGGACCTTGACAAGCTCAATAGATGGATGTCCAACTGGCTGATGGAAATCAATATTGACAAAAGCCATAAGCTAATGATAGGGAAGCCTACCATCCACTATGAATATAGACTAGGAGACTTACAAATCACATCATGCCAGGAGGAGCAGACCTGGGAGCAGTCATTGATAGCAACCTTGACTTCAAGATCCACAATAACATCATTATTGGGAAAGCAAATTGTGTTGCAGTAGTTTTAATGTGCAAATTCACTTTTGGAAATGATAAAACTCTTTGCCTTCTCTACAAAGCTCTAGTACAGCCAATCCTTGAATAGAGTCATTGCACTACACATCCCATCTAAAACAAAAAAAATTGAAGCTCTTGAAAAAGTTCAAAGACAAATAACAAAATTCTTTCTGACTCTGAGAAACTTACCTTACAAAGATAGGCTCTGCAAGCCCAAAGTTCCTTCACTAGCTTATTGACTGTACCAAGGAGACCTCATTAAGATATACAAGCTTTACTACAACGCCTACAAAACATCAAGGCTACCAATGTTCTCAATGTTAGCCACACAAACCTATGTGGTCACAAAATAAACCTTCAAGAGGCAAGATTCCAAAAAGATATTGGCCAATGGGCATTCAAGAACTGAGTAACACAACACTGGAACAAGGTCCCCTTTGAAGTCATCAATGCCAACTCATTAAACTTGTTCAAGCAGGAACTGGGCAAACACTAAAGTGAAAGTGCCTGTAATTTTTTTCAATTTAAAAGATTTTTGTAGAGGCCCTGTGGCCTATTTGTTTTGCATTATATTATTATAAATAGATAGATAGAGAAGTTTATTTTAAAGCCTAATATACAGCCATGAACATAGTAAAATAACATAAATGAAAGGCACAAATAACATAAACTTTGATCAGCAATCATCATAAAACACTTAAATGAAACACTAAATTAACCTAATAATAGTAGGCTACTTAATACTTGGGAAAACTGGTCATTGAAAAAAAAACACTTAACACTTTGAAAAAACACTTAAATGAAACATTACATTTACTTTATACTGGGATTCTATTTTTAGTTAACAAAATTTCCAGATACCTCACTATTCTTCTGTAGTTTTTTAGTGGCTATACACCTAGAAAGAACTATTGGTACTGATGCATTATGCAGGCTTACCACTACATACTGTATCAAGGAAACCAGTCAAACAGGCTGTTTGCAAGAGACCACTATAGATAAACAGTTGCAAAGCTGTGGTTTCTGAATTAGTTACAATATTCAAACAAATTGTTTTTTTGGAGTTTAGGGGGAAAAGCTACCTAGGTCAGGTTAAATTTTTAATATATGCTATGCTTTACCCCCTACCCCCCTAATGTGCAAATATATACCCCAAATTTGTTTCTAAACTATTATAAATTCATCCTATTTTATTTCATCAGTATTAACCAAACTTGTCTTCTTTGCAGTGCCAGCATAATGCACCAGTACCAAATCATTTTCTGACTTCAAACTGTCCAAATACTTTACTCCCAAAGTAAACAACCCCCCCTCCTGTGGAAAAGAAGGCTTTCCAAATTTCAGAACTTTATTTGAGTTTTTCAAAGAAAAGTGTTCTTTCCCCGAAAGAGGTCTTTTATCCTATTTTGCATGTTACAAAGTAACAATTTTATTTCTAGCCCTTTCTTAGAGCCAAATATAATGTCTATAGAGAAAAATGTCTCATCTTAAAGGACCAGACAGGGCTCAAAATTGAATTTCTAAGAAAAACAACTAATATATTTAAAAGAACAAAAAAAAAATGGGATACCACCAGATGGCTAATTTGACAGTGTATATATATACAAATCTTTAAATTAGCCAACTGGCCAACCAGTATTTTAAGCCTAGGAGTCCAGCTGGAATTAAGGAAACATGTCAATTAAACAATTCTTACTCCATCATATGCAGAATAATCCTATTTAACACATTTTGCAGGGGGATAGCCTTTATCTTCACTTCTTTTCTTGTTTTTCCAGTTTTTCTAAGAAATTCACAACTTACTTAGGACCTATATATTCACAGAATATATACCCCCACCCCCCTAATGTGTAAATATATACCTAGAATTGCATCCTCAATCTAAATATAAACATCCATTTGCATTACAAATGAACTTTATTCCCATATTAGCCATATGGTGGATGTCCAAAAAAAATCAAGCCATTTGTTTACCTAATTTGTAGCTCAGTAATTGAAATGTCTCTAAATTTGCCAAATGAAAGAAACAAAGTATCACTAAATTCCTTATTTTACAACAATTTCACTAACAAAGTCAAGGCAAGTGAAAATAAAGTTACAACTGGATCTCTTCAAAAGAATACATGGTAGAACAAAAACACATTTGAAATTAATAATTTTACAGTTTTGTCTCTACTTGAATTCAAGAATAAAATTTGGGTAAATTTTTACCAAATCATATTATTGAGTTACAAATAAAGTGAATATACTACTTGATGACTTTAAATTATGCTCTTTACAAATAGGGTAAGACACCCAGTAGTGAGCCACCTGCCTATTCTCAGACAGAATGTAACTAACAGGGACATGTTACTTTTTTAATAACCAAAAACAACCAGTAATATATTTTTAAGCATAAAACTTTGTATATACCAGCTATTTATAAAAACTTTCTAAGCCCATTAGCCTAGAGGTAGGTTCCCTGTTAGTTACATTCTGTCTGAGAATAGGCAGGTGGCCAACTACTGGGTGTCTTACCCTATAATAATCATTTTTGTTGGAAATGAATTTTATCCCCCACCCCTATAGCCAATATACCAATTCAGGGTATATATTTGCACATTAGGGTGGGTGGGGGGGAAATTAAAACTTACCTCTCATTTACATCAGAAATAAAATTTATCCCCACCCCCTAATGTGCAAATATATACCCTGAATTGGTATATAGGCCTATAGGGTGGGGGCAAAATTAATTTCCAACAAAAATGATTATTATAGTTTTAAAGAGCATAAAAAAAGGTATCCAGTGGTATATTCACTTTATTTGTAACTCAATAATATGATTTGGTAAAAATTTACCAAAATTTGTTTAGGTGGGAAGTTTGAAGATGGCCTAGGCTACTCTAATAAAGTGCTTTTAAGAACCTGAGCCCCCTAGCCCAGCAATGGCAAGAGGCTTCAACCCTAATACTTTACTCATTTTTTCAAACTTATTACAAATTATATTAACAGAAAATTCAAATAGCTAAAAAAAAACTTAGGCCTACCACACTAATATTCAAGATTCAGCAATGACTATATCTTATTATCTGCTCCTCTATCCTACAAAAGTGAACTACAAGTCAAAAAATTTCCATGCTAAGTTTTTCGTCAGCAATACCTCCCATAAGTAGGTCTATATTGGGGCGCACTTCTCATTACTTGTGATTCCTTTAAGTTGATTTATTTTTCTTGGTTTATTTAAAGATCATCATGATTATGATGAAACCATATAAGGGATTGCCCTGTATGAGGGGTTGCCATGAGACCAAACACTTCGTAACGTCCAAACTCCTAAAAACGTAAATTTTTCGTAACTTTTGATAGGAAAGTCTCTTATCAAGGCAGGGTGCATTAGTTTTGCTATCAAGAGTGGTAATTAAAGGAGGAAGGGAGAAATTTGTTGCCTGTATAATTTTAAAATTATATATTTACGTAATCTTATTAAAAATCCTTCCTCCAACTTTTAAAAGGTGCCTAAAAAGTATACAATAATAGCGATTTATGCTTTTTTACTTTCAGGAAATTCCTATTTATTCAAATGTAAGTGCTGCTTTCAGTTCACCTGCATAAAAAAGACCCCCCCCCCGTTTTGTGTATATAACCCCAGGCTATTATTTTGCATATTTTGTTTTTGTTGTTTTTAATTGGCATTATTGGTGTTTTAAAGCAAAAGTTGATAAGTAATTCGTACAAGATAAAAGGCAAATCAATCAACACAGGAAAATTTAGAGTGTTTCAGAAAAAAAATGCATCAACTAAATTTTTTTGTTAAATTTCAATGAAAAAAATCTTAATAAATTCAGCTTTTTAAAAAGACCTGAAAAATAATTTTTATCGCTCCGTTCCCGTCTAGTATTTTAAATTGCCTTGGTTTCTATTTCATCTCCTCAAGCATCAAATTTGTATCGCTCCAACATGAAGATTTAAGTGATTCCGAGGGACAAAGCTTTTGCTTTGTTTTTATTTTATCGAGCAAAAAATTTGAATCGTAGTCTTTAATTCTTCTACAAAACAGCAGTTATCATGGTTGCAGCGGCAGCTGCAACCGAGTAAAGATTCAACCACAGCCCATAGTAGTCAAAAGTTGAACAACGTGTTTTCAAAAACACTGTCTGGTGAGAAAAATTGCCATCTCACACTTAATCAGGAACGGTAATTATTGTTTCGGTTAATCTTAGAAGTTAAGGTGTATGGCAAAAAGAAGTTTATTGATCTCTAAAAAGAGCCTGAAACCCCTTTAAAAATTATGTGAAATTGAAGCAAAGAGTGCACCCCTAGAATCAGAATGGTTCAAAACCTTTTTTTGGATAATTATAGTCTTCCACCTTGAACCACAAGAGAAATGTCTTTTTCGCATGGGTAACACTGATCTGTCTCCCTTTTTTTCTAGCAGGGCTAGCGGGTGGCCAGAGCATCATAGAAAGGTGTGTAATAGCTCATTCGAAAGAAAATGAAATTTGCAAGTGCCCCTTTTTAAGTAACCTTAAAGATTGGAGGGCAAATAGCCCCTCTCCCTACAAACCCCATCCCTCCAAACTAGTTCTGTAAAGATTTTGAGATAGCCATTTTGTTTAACGTAGTTCAAAAGTCCAATATATATGGTTTTAATGAGGATATAGCTCTCCAAATTCCCTAGGGAAGGGCTGTATGTTGGGTATCACGGTATTGGTATCGCATGTATCGTATCGGGAATATCGGTATCGGTATACGTTGTTGCTTTTTTTCAGCCATTTTCTAGGCTCATTTTTTAAAGCCTGTCCCGGCAAGGTATCATGGTTGCAGCGGCAGCTGCAACCTAGTAAAGAACGAACCTCAGCCCATAGTAACCAAAAGTTAAAAAACGCGTTTTGAAAAATACTGCCTGGTGAAAAAAATTCCATCTGACACTGACTCAGGAATGTTAACTATTATTTTGGTTTGTCTTAAAAGTAAAAGTTTATTACGAAAAGAAATTTATGGTGATTTTTAAAAAAAGCCTCAGACCCCTTGAAAATGGCGTTAGATCAAGATGAAAAGTGTACCATTGAAATCAACACGGTCAAAACCTTGTAAAAAGTAGTTACAGTCCTCCTCCCTGAACAACAAGGAAAATCCTTTTTTTGCATCGGTAGCACTGTTCTGTCTCCCGTTTTTTTTCTTTCTTTTTTTTCAAATGCCTAGCGGGCTACAAGAACATTATAAAGAGATTCTTAACGGCTCATTCAAAAGCAATTTCTCATATCTACGTGCTTTTTATTAATTCTGCCATCTATAAGTGCCATATAGCACTAAAATGGCACTTTTTGTGCTATTTCTCAAGAGGTTGCACTAGCAGGCTATCAGAACATGGTTGACAGATCTTTTGTAGCTCATATAAAAGATATTGCACATATCTACTTCTTTCATATAAATTCCACCTTCATCAAGTTCCAAATAGCACTAAAAACGACACTTTTGGTGTCGTGTCTCAAGTGGAAAATCCTTAGCTATAAGGCTAATAGAAGTTATAAAAGTGATGTTTAATGATTCATTTAAAAGCTATTGCTTTTATATATGTTTTGTTTTTCAACTTTACATTCCTAGCAATATAGCACTGAAAAAAAAAATTTGTGCCACTTCTTAAGTGGAAAAGCTCAGAAGTACGTAACAAGTATCATTGTAATAATTATATTCCAGAACCCTTAACTGGAGCTTCACAAGAATCCCACCCGTACACTCCCCTCCCAGCCCCCTTAGTAGGTTTCATAAATCGTCTGCTCATCAATAAGCCACTGAAACCTTAAGAAGCTACCACACCATCGTTGATAGATGTTTAATGGCTCAATTATAAGCTATTGATTATATTTACTAGATTTTTAAAATTCTACCATCTATTAGATTTCACAGATTTTAATGCTAACTAGTTTCTGAGGTGAATTTGCAATGAACTTCTTGGTCATAGTTGAAGCATTAGCTGCAACATAGTAAAGAGTAAACCACAGCGCATAGTAACTGAAAGTTAAAAAATGTTTAAAACGGTCGTTTTTTCTTTTTTATTCCAGGCCTAGCAGGTTACTAGAACATCATGGAGAGATGCTTAAGAGCTCATTCAAAAGCTATTTCTCATATGTACGTGGTTTATATAAATTTCGCCGTGTGCAAGTAGTGGCGGATCCAGGGGGGGGGGGGGGCGAGGGGGTGCCCCCTCTTTAGTGTAGTCTAAAGTAGTGTAATTTACTTAATGAGCCCAACTTTGCGTTAATTAAACTTGCTCCTGACTTATCTATGATCTACCTATTTTGCTCCCCCCTAATTTTTTTTACCAGATCAACCTATTATGCCCCCCCCCCCAAAAAAAAAAAAATCCTGGATCCGCCCCTGTGTGCAAGTGCCATATGGCACGAAAAAAGGCACGCCGTTTCTCAAGGGGTGAGGCTAGCGGGCTACCAGAATATCTTAGATATATTTTTGATAGCTCATATAAAAAATATTGCTCATATTTACGTTCTCCTTATAAATTCTACCATTTGCATTTCAAATATCACTTAAAAACGGCCCTTTTTTGGCCATGTCTCAAGTGGAAAAGCTAGGGCGAGTGGGCTACTAGAACTTTTTAGAGTGATGTTTAATGGCTCATTTGAAAACTTTTGCTCATATCTACGCGCTTTTTATCAATTCTACCATTCTTAAGTGAGATATAGCACTGAAAACAAAATTTTTGGTGCCAATTCCTTAGTGCAAAATCTTGGAAGAATGAAACGGTATCATTGTAATAATTATGGTCCAAAAGCCTTAACTGGAGGTTTGCAAGAACACATCCTGCAATTCCTCCTCCAGTCTCCCTTAATAAGCTACACAATTTAAATCCTACAAACTAATATATTAAACTACATTATTAGAGGCGTGGTTCTGTCAGTAGAGCGCTGGACTTCAAATCAGATTATCATGCGCTCGATTCCAGCTTGGATTTTTTTTTTCAATCATGGTTTGTCCCTTCTTATGGTTGTTTTTCAGATAATCCACTATTTTTGTAAGCGTGATGCACTCATTTTTTAAGGCTTATTCTGGGATGGCAGATTTTAAACCTATTACGTCCTTGCCCCCTTAGTTTTGCTCCTGCCTAGGTTGTGGAATCACCTTTTTTTGGTCATTTCATTGAAAAAGGCACTTGTTTCGTTTAAAAAAGTTGGAGAAACAACCGAAAGTGCACTTTGTGGGAATGTTCGATTAAGTATAAATATGAGCTTTTAAATGAGCCCTTAAACAGCTTTCTTTTGTTACAGTAGCCTTCTAGTTTTGCTAGTCAATAGGTCATTTATAAAGCCCTGTCTTCATAATGGCTTTTTCAGGTGAAGTAAAACCAGCTTTTTCTCATGCGAAGTAAAACAAACTTTCCTGAAAAATATGTATTGTGTTGTGAAGTATGGATAATGAACTTTATGTTATAGACTGATAGTTTTTCTTAGCTGTCAAAATTGTTTGTAGTATTTTTTAGAGGTGTCAAATCTCCCCTAGATAAGTGATAATTAGAAATCATGTTAAAAATAAGTTTTCAACTGCTATAAGTTTTTGCAACTGCAATTAAGTTTCCCTATGCTTTTAGTATGATGTACAAAACTAGCACTTTACTGAAAACACAAAATAATATAGGAGTTTTTGGTACAGTAAAAGCAAACCAATTCAAAATACTTCTTATAGAATCAAAATATTATCAATCCCTTTTAGGATCAATCCCTTTAAAGATAAAGCAACAATCCATTTAGGATTTTTTTTTTATTCTTTTACGTTTAAATTGATATCACTTCTGCACAATGGCTCAGTTCAATGACTGGCTCTTGTTTTGGTTCTTAAAAGGACATGTCATGATTAGTTTGTACACAAGTTTGAAGTAAGGCCATCTTGATAGTATTAGGACTATAGACTAGCCTTAGAATTTGTATCATAGCTTGAAATTCACTCGTGTATAGAGAGAAATAATTGGATTTTCAGAGCTCATATTATGTCTTATTTGATCTACATTTCAAGTGATATTAAAGCGAATTTCTTACAATCTAAGACTGTATATTACCCAGCATTGGTATTATAGCTGGTAAGAACAAAATGCTGCTTGATAAATCTATCCAATATTTCTGTATGCTGTTCAATTACTTTGCAGTTACTATAAAATATTTAATTTAACGTTTATATTTTAAGATAATTTTAATTGTATACTGAAAGTTACTAGTGTCACAACTGGTGTAAGACTATGAAAAGCTTTGTAGATTGGTTTAGTGTTGTCAGGCTACATACTCACTTTTGACTCTTAAATCAATAATCCTGCTTTTTATACTTGACTTTTGTGTTTTCAGTAAAGCGCTAGTTTTTTATAATCCTAAAAGCATTGGGAAGCATAAGTAGTTGGTTTATTTGTACTAGTTATATTAATATATATTAAATAGGCTGTAAATTAATAATTTTTTTCCGTTTTAAGTTCAACTTCGCTCTTTACTTTCCTCGGAAAAACTTTGTTTTTTTAAATTAATTTTTTCATAAAATGCCTTTTTCTGTTTGTAATTTGAATCGTAACTCCCAGCCAAAAGAAACCAAGAAATAAAAGAATAGTTCACATAATTCAACCCCAAGAATGTTATCCTAAAGCTGTTTTGATGGGTCTCATAAGTCCAGGCACGTGTACCGTGTACAAAATATACTTAAAATATAAAATTTTTTTATTTTGTTCAAAATACACTTCTGATGTAAATCAAACTCCCCTAATTAAATTTGAAATTACGTTTTAAACTCTCATTTATTTATCAGCCAAATATCCATTTAAAAAGCTCAAAGTAAAAGATGATTAATTCAAGAATACCCTGTTGTACTCTGTAGAGTCTCACATTCTTTGTTTTACAAAACAAAAGAGTCTCGATCATTTCCAAGCGCTATTGACAGATTTGAAAAGCAGAAAAGCACGGGTTTTTTGCAAGTACCAAACTAATGAAAAGGATTGGAATTTCGCTGAAGTATTTTGAAAAACATAGTGGGACATTGTTTAAAACTTAGTTTAGAAGTTCAGAAGTACTCTCAGGAATGTGTATTTTTAATGATCAGAATATCGCGGGAAAAAAACCATTGGGTAAGCAGTCGACATAATGAACCCAGTTCGTCAGCATAATGATAAAATAGCGGGCCCTCCGAGAGGAGCTGGGTCAATTGGAAAATTGAGATTATTACTCAGAATCAGAACTCATGTTATAAGGTAGTGTAGAAGTGTTTTTCGTGCCTATTATTACTAAGAAGTATTCTGACTATGAGATCTATCTGTTTGCATTACTGAAGTCCGATGCTGTACAACTAAATATGTAATTCTAATAAATCTATTACTTTTCTATTTGCTTTGTCTTGTTTTATATGCCTGTATCTAGCATCCCAGAGTAGATAACTAGTTCGATTGTTCTCCATTGGAAAAACGCTCCTAAGGAATCTGATAATCTTACGAAGAATGATTACACTCCTGGATTGATGGCTCCCCGGCACAATTAGTCACCTCACAAGAAAATTCAAATTTATTATTCAACCCATTTTATTCCCCCCCCCTATTACAATTGGCGCGGTAGGAAACTCGGAGGAAACATACGAACTAGTTAGGCTACAAACTTCTTAATTCAAATTTCAAATATTGACAGATACAGAACTTATAAAAAAAGATTATCTAAGCCTATAACCGCTAAGCTATAATAGGGAAACCCTTTTAAAATATCTCATAGGAGATAATAGCATCTCCCAAATAGATTAAGTAAAAGAGATTGGTTCAAGTGTATAATTACGCCAAAAAGATACAAATATTTAAAACGCGAAAATGGCAGAGGAGTCAAGTGCATTATTACTTGCGCAAAAATTAATCGCAAAAAATGTGGAAATAACCAAGTCTATCCCGCAATATGACGGACAAACAGATGTTGAAAAATTTAATATACAACTAGCACAATTTGTAGAGCTAACTAAAACTGACCTCAAAACATTAATAAGTATGCTTCTTCTAAGGCTAAGAGGGCAGGCACGACAACAGCATTAAAACCTCAATTAAAAATTACCCCCTAACCAAATCGCAATGTTTAAACAAATTTAATATGGATCATATTCCTGACTTGGAACTCAAGAAAAAATTATGCGAACTATTATGGAATTTTAAAGATGTATTTTCCGCATCTGAAGATGACAAAGGATTGATACCGTTTTATAAACATTCAATTTTAATGACCGGTAACCCCCCCCCCCCCCCCGTCGCAAAACAACCTTATCGTATACCGTATAAGCACAAAGAATGGCTAAAAAATAAAATTCATGAATTAGAAAAGAATGAGATTATACGCCCCAGTATAAGTCCGTATTCCGCACCAGTTATCTTAGTTCCAAAAAAAATGGTGACCTGAGGCTTGTAATAGATTATAGAGCTCTTAATAAGCAAGTAGTGAGTGATAAATTTCCCTTGCCAAGAAAAGACAAGATCCTTGACTCTATTTCAAGCAAAAACAAAATTTTTACTTCTTTGGATCTTACTCAAGGCTACCACCAAGTGAAAATAGCCGAAAAAGATGTCTATAAAACTGCTTTTTGTGCGGCTGAGTGTGGTTCTTATGAATACTTAAGAGTACCTTTTGGACTTAAGACAAGTTCAAGCGCGCTATGTAGACCTTTATTGCATTTATTGAGAGGATTAAAGAATATCATTCATTTTATGCATGATGTAATATGTGTAGGTGAAAACGCTGAACAACACTTAGCAACACTAGCTAAGGTATTCGAGAAATTCAGACAGGGCAATTTAAAATGCCAACCTGAAAAAGTAAATTTATTTCAACCTAAAATTAAATTCTTAGGAGTAGTAGTGACACAAGGAGAGATATCCCTAGACCCAGACAAAATAAAATGTGTTGAAAACCTCAAACCCCTAGAACTTTGAAAGAATTAAGAGAAATTTTAGGCCTTACTGGCTAATTTAGAAAATCTGTGCAAAATTGCACCAAAATTGTGAAACCCCTCACGGGATTAACTAAAGGGAATTCTAAAAATGTTGCCTGGTACCAGGAAGCCCAAACTTCCTTAGACATTCTCAAAAAGGAACTCAATTCAGAACCCATATTGTCGTTGCCGGATTTCGAGAACAGAAAGTTTGTACTTACAACGGATACCAGTTCAAAGGGCATCGGCACTATACTTTTGCAGATAATTCCGGTAGAAAACCCCAATTCTCTAGAGGGTACGCCTAAACAAAATGTAAAAGAAAAGGTTATTTGTTATTCAAGCAGAATCTTATCAAAAGGTGAAAATAACTATTCTGCCACAAATTTGGAATTATTATCTATAATCCATCACTTGGATAAATTTAGATACTATTTGATTGGTAGAAAATTTACACTACGTTCAGACCATAAAAGCTTGCAGTACCTGCGGACTTTCAAAAACCCCACGGGAATTCTAGCTAGATAGATTATGAAAATCCAAGATCTAGATTATGAATTTGAATATTTAAAAGGCAAAAAAATGCAGCTTGTGATTTCTTGAGTAGATTTCCGGAAAAGGTGCCTTCGGAAGCTGAACAGAACGAAGTCAATACTATTAAGACTAAGAGTAAATGTAAGAAAAACAAAGTCAAGGACCCAGTAAAAGAAAATAAGGTTAACTATTGTCCCTTGTCTTTGGATACTATAAAAAGAAATATAAAAAAGGATGAAATGTGTTTAGCACTTATCAATTATTTTTTGAATGATGATATGTTACCAGATAAATTTAAAACTCTTAGAAAAGAAATAGATAACTTTTAATATGATATTGATGAAGAAATATTATGTAGAATCGTGACTACTGAGGCAAATAGAAACCAAACTTCAATAATACCTGTATTACCCCAAAACTTAATAATACCTGCTTTTGAATATTTTCATTCGGATATAGGTGGACATTTAGGGATAACAAAAACTTTCCATAAATTAAAACAATATTTTTACCTGCCTTCGGCGTTAACAAAACTTAAAGAATTCGTCAGTACATGCGAAGCGTGTAACTTAAGTAAAATTCCCCAAGCTTATCCTAATCCTCCAATGGGAAGAGTTCCAGTAGAGAGATTCCCCTTCGATATTGTCTCCTTTGATTTATATGGAACGAGTGGAGGCCTACCTGTTTCCAACAGAGGCCACACTTGTATTCTTTCAGTTAGATCACTTCTCTGGGTTCACCTTTGCAAAAGCATCAAAAATTCAAGGCGCTTACGCCACGAGTAAGGCGTTGGCAAAATTATTTTTAAAATTTGGCATTCCAAATAAGGTTATAAGTGACAACGGAAGCAATTTTGTTTCTAAAGTAATAAAAGACCTAATGAGTTTTCTTAATATAGAAAAATTAGTGACTTCTCCTTATCACCCACAAGCTAAAGGCAAAATAGAAAATAGGCATAAAATATTTTCGAATGTATTAAGTATTTATACGAAAGACAACAGGAACGATTGGGATCAATTCTTACCTTATTTAACTAACATAATCAACACTGCCTATTCAGAAACAATCATAGACAACCCTTTTTATTTACTTTTTGGTCGCCATTTTAAAATCCCGTATGATGAGACTATTGAATCCCGGCAATATTACAATAACTCTGAGGATTACAAACAAGAATTCATAAATAGGATGAGAAAAACTTATAAAATAGTAAGACAAGAGTTGGAAAAATGTAAAACAAGTCAAGCGCTAAGAAACCTACCCAGAGTCAAGGGAAACATAGATTTTAAGATAGGAGACTGCGTCTACCTAAAGAATGAGGCAAAGACAGAAGGCAAGAAACTTTCTAATAAATATTCCGGACTGTACAGAATAGTCAAAAAGTGTGAAAACGATTTTACATTTAAAATGGTAAACCCCGACAATGGAAGAACTTATAAGGCACATGTTAGCCGAATAAAAAGAGCCAAAATCCTGGAAAAAGGGGTATTGCGTCCCTCATCTACTGAGTAGTCAGACGCAGAAGATGAGCCCTCGAAATGAATATTAGCAGAGCTAAAACCCTTCAATTTCAAGCAAGATTATTTCGAAAATGAGAGTGATGAGGAAAACTTTGAAGAATTCTTAGCTATGAAAAACCTAGTTATTCCCAAAAGAAAATCCCCAATACCAGTGAGAATAAAAATGCCAAAAAGCCCAAAAAGTTCATCGTTGGAGAGTGCAGGAGAACTAGATCATAAAATATCTCCTAAAACACAATTCTTCCCTGACAGAATTTCGACTCCTTGTCCCCCCAAAAGGTTTCCAGACGATAAGGTTTCCCCCGTAACACCAATAGAGAGACCCCTGTCACTGCAGGAGGAATTGAACACAGCGGTAGAAACTCCGGGTATTGTTGTAAAGAAAACTCCTCATAAAGATTCAATTAAAACAAATCTGCGAGAAGCAATGGATTTAATAAATTTCCCCATAAAAATGAGGCAAAGTACCCTGCCTTGGACTCAAACCCCCAAGGACGCCCAGGAAGGACAGTATCATGATATAACCGTGTCCAAGGTCAAGCCTAAACAATGGACTTAATGGAGAGAAACATTAGTGCAAAAAATGCCCCATCCCCCTGAAGACATGGCATTTAAACAATGGAGAAACCCCCAAAAAACTTTTGATTCCTCTCAGAGTTCTCAAGAGTCTTTCAAATCTCCCGAGTTGAAAACGCAAAGCGAGGACTTAGAGAATAAACCCTCTACTTCCAGAGGAGTAGAAATTTACAAAGGGAGGGCGGGTGATACCTCAAGAACACGAAGCGCCACCTCTAAAAATTCTAATACGGAATCATCGGAATCCAGTTCCGAAGAATCAGACCATATGGTAGTTAAAGAAATAGGGAAATCAAAACCAACTTCAGCGGCGGCACACGCGAAAGAAACAAAATTAAAAGGGCAAGAATTTTTGAAAAAACAATACAAAAAATTTGACCTCATATCACTAGCTAAACCTAAAAAGAAAAAAACCACAAGAAACAGAAGAAAAAGTAACGACACAGTCAGGCAGAACGGTTAAAAAACCTGACAGATGGAAATATCCCTAATTAATGTAAAGTCAAATGTTCTTGTCATGAGGAGGTTGTGTCCTCAACTTTCGACTAGTATTTTCTTTTCATTATTCGTTGAGGGTGGCGGATTTCAAATCCCTTATGAAAATCAACTTGTGATCCACCATAATAAATTTAACAGTATGCAAGTAAAGTTAGCCAAGTCGACATTAATGATCAAAAAAAATAATACAAGTGATGTCAAAACGTTGGCGATCAGGAAGAAAGGCCCAAAGTGGGACGCTCGTGGTCGGCCGATGGTGACAAATAGTGTTTTTAGGTCCTGTTTGGCACATTCTGCCTACCAGGTAACTGCCTTACGAAAATCAACTCTTCCCCTACAAATGTGAATTAAGCAGTTGGATAACCTATAATATAACCGGTCATTGAAATCAATGACGGAATTTGTATCATGGGAAGTGGATGTTCAGTCTCCCCCACGGACGGTGTTTTATTCGGTGGGTGGGAGAGACTGTCCCTATACTTCTCCGTGGAATTCAACTTATAATCCTAAAAAGTTAACTATGGAAACCATCCCCTACTCAGTATTAAGTCGTGTAATCAAATCTAAATTGATGGACCACGTTTTGTGGAAAGTCTGGGTGGAACTCGCCCTCAAGCAGCGTTTGGTTTGTTAGCGGGCGTGCTCGTCCTCAGATTTTCTATGAGAAAATTGACCTATGTCCTAACCAAGATGGATATTATCCAAAACAAGAAATTACCAGTACAGAAGCGTCTAACTATGGACTGAACATTTTCAGATCATGGCAACAGATTCAAAGCCTATCCGTAGAGCAATAATAGATACGGAGTTTATTACAATAACGAACGCAAAGGAAAACTTTATATATGCGGCAGCTATGGTAGTCGTGGACGAACAAGGAAATCAGATATATGCGAAAGAATGGGATTTAACCTACAAGCTTAAAGGGTATGCTCCCCACACTTATAAGTATGGATTAGCACTCGCGAATACCCCCAAATATCGTCCGGCAAGAGGGGAAGTTAAAACAAATATAGAAGAAGAAGCGCAAAACAACTTAGTTGTTTGCAGTTATTAATAGGACGTTTACAAAAGAATCTCAACATCAAATATTTCTATTCTAAGGGACCTACTCAAACAGACCTCTTACTTCTTGATAAATGTAGAGCTCCAAAAATTTGCTATAATCTAGAGAAAAATCCTCAATGTGTCAAGTATGAAGGCATACATCATCTCCTATCAGAAATTCAATATTATAAACAATTTTTATTTGACCCGGAATCTGAGGAATACAAATCCCTAGGTAGTAAATTATTTCTGAAACGTAAAAAAACACACCAAAGAAAAAGAGACACGTATAAAGATAATAACAAGAAAATTAAAAGAAGATTCTAAACTGTAAATCTAACAAAAAAAAATTACAATGAATATAATCATCATAGAAACCTCAATGTAACAAGTTATCATAGCTTCACCCACAATGTATCATTCGTTAAAATTAAAATCAAACATTTCTAGATATACGCTGACTTCTGACGATCGCTCGCGCGTACAGTCTTCACCGGACCAGCATAAATCAGAACTAACGAAAAACCGGCAAAAAATCAGAAAGGATTAACCTGCATGGAATGTTGCTAACCCCTTTAGGTAGATAATTAATTTATTAACAAAAAAAAACAACATGAAGAAATTTCCTAGTTGTCCGCAGTTAAATAAACCACATTTGGTGTCAGAAAACATTATATTTCTCCACAGCGTTTCGCGTTTAAATAATGTCATAGTGTGAATAACGTAAATAAATCATTGAGCAAATATCTATTAGTGAAAGTAGTAGAAGAGCTAAACTTCGTCAAGTCACATTTCCTCCTAAAGTCACTTAGAAGTCCCCTGGAAGATAGAGTAATCTCAAGAATAATGGCAAGTTTAGTATATTATAACTTCGTTACACGGGTAATGCTAACAACAGTAGAAAGAACTAGATTAGCGGCTATCATGACATTCAGAACTCTCTTACAAGGGATCCCAATGTCCAAATATCCATTAATTGCCGAATTTATCGCAGAAAATCTATGGCAAACCCAAGATGAAAATGGTATCACAACAATATGGTCCCTTTGATTCCTCACATTACTAATAAATCGAGGATATAACCTACTAAATGGAGGTAATTTCCTTATAAGTTTGTACAAAAATTGCTGGAACTTTGATGGCATAAACCCCAAAATAAAATCCAACACATTGGAAGTTACCGCGCGAGATTATAATGACATAAAGAAAATTCCACTAAACCTTTTTGAAGAAGATGAAAATTTTGGATCCAAAGTATTTCCCGATTTGATATTATAGTACATGAACAAAAATGTTGTAAGGCGTCACATATACAATTAATTTTTAAAGTGGTAAAAGTTATAAATGACCAACTTTCCTTAGCTGAACAATGTCGAAAAGTAATTCGTAAGAATATGCAAAAGAAAGATATATGAAATACGTTGAGAAACCTAGAACTCTCGAATAATCTGTTGGTCTATTTGATGCACATAGACACAAATAAAAGTAATGAAAATAACACTGTATTCGAATTGAAGTTCCGAAGCACAAATGTGTCATCATGGGAAGTTCATCTCTTTAATACCATGTTAGCATTGTTAGAAACACGCAATGTACTACCGAAAGATACAGCAATCTTAAAATTATATATAAATGAACATGGATGGAATCGCGTATACAAATAAAATTAAGGTGCCCTTATTTTAAAACACAACATAAAACCCCTTGTTTTCGAAAGTCTCCCTTCTCAAAAAAAATATAATAATATATATAGTGAATCGGGTGAATCAAAGAACTAGCGTATACTCTACGTAGAGTTAAACGATACAATTACCTCAATGCTCTCATGTAAAAGAATCATTTTTGCATTAGTGCAGAACCTAATAATTCTGGTTGTAATAACGCCAATAATGTTATTAAAAGATTGATAATAAAAGTAGGCTACCAGTGTATATAAATATATGTTACTTGCATACTTATTTATGTGTTGCTTACTAAATATAATACAAAAAAAACGTTGCTTGGCAATCATTAACTAAACCTTTAAAGTATATCTCAACCAGTCATAATTACATATCATAAACAGAGTAAAGCTAGAATTTCCATAACCATTCAAATCCTGGAATATTGTTCATAAGCAAAAAGTATATAATACGCTTATAAGTCAGTTTTGTTTGGCCAATGACATAAAACAGTTAAATTAATATAAATTATTATAATAAGATAACCCAAGTTAAAGGTTAAAACACCTAAACCCGTAAAAAAAAGAAGCAAATAAACAAATTTTCCAAAAATAGGTAAAATTAATAACAAATCAATTTTAGAAACAAGCAAAAAGATGAGGCTTAAAAACATCATCATAATCCTCGTTGTTCACGCAGCAGCCCAATATATTGTAAAACATGGAGTAATATTTAAGCATGAAAATTCACTCCTAGCCAGCCATAACGCATAGAAAATCTTTATGAAATTGGATCCCAAACCCTTCGAAACCTTGTTTCGACAAGTAACGAGACTAGAGAAAAACACGAATGAACTCAAAGAATCGATATTTCAATTCCTAAGGTCAGATAAAGGATTGCAGACCAGTAAGATGATGCATAGTAAGAACAACAAAGAGTTCTAAGTTCCAGTTATTCCAAAACTAAAATAAAAATTCGTAATAGATGACTTTGACAAGAAAATGGCAGAAATTGACATGGCACTAGGAACCGGTACCAAGGAAAACAGAAAGAAAAGGTCAGCGAATAATGTTGAAAACTTGTAAAGAGATTTCACCGCAATGAAACCTATAAGAAACCCCAAGCCATTGATTACAAGCGAAGGAAAACTTTATGAAGGAAATTACGCAATGCTAAATGAACTACCGAGCCTATGGACTTTTCTCAAAGAATTATGGCAGAATCATGCTGAGAAAAATGTTACGAAGCAAATATTATCCAAACTCACAAAGGAAAAAGACTACAGACAAAATTATTAACCTAAAGGAATTGGACAATAAAAAAAATAAATTCTTAAATACAAAACAAAATAATAAGAATAGAAATCCTACAGAAAGGAAAGAAAAAGACACCAAGACAACCACGCTTACATATGACACCCCAGTAAGAGAAATACAATCTTCATTCCATTGTATGCATTCGTTTATGTCTAGTCAAATGTCCCGACTTAACAAAATTTTTCTTACATATATCACACTGGAAGGGCTTTTCACCTGTGTGCACTCGTTTATGACTAATCAGATTTTGAGACTGAGCAAACGTTTTCCTACATATATTACACTGAAAGGGTTTTTCACCTGTATGTACCCGTTTATGTGTAGTCAAATCTGTCGACCGAGCAAAGGTTTTCTTACATACATCACACTGGAAGGGCTTTTCACCTGTGTGTACTTGTTTTTGTGTAGTCAAATCTGTCGACCGAGCAAAGGTTTTCTTACATATATCACACTGGAAGGGTTTTTCACCTGTATGAACTCTTTTATGATTAGTCAAACTTCCTGACACAGAAAAATTTTTCTTACATATGTCACACTGGAAGGGTTTTTCTCCTGTATGCATTCGTTTATGTGTAGTCAAAGCTCCCGAGTGAGTAAAGTTTTTCTTACATATATCACACTGGAAGGGTCTTTCACCTGTGTGCACGCGTTTATGACTAACCAAATGTCCTGACTCAGCAAAGGTTTTCATACATATATCACACTGGAAGGGTTTTTCTCCTCTATGCACTCTTTTATGATTAGTCAAACTTCCTGACACAGAAAAATTTTTCTTACATATGTCACACTGGAAGGGTTTTTTCTCCTGTATGCACTCATTTATGTGTAGTCAAATCTGTCGACCGAGTAAAGGTTTTCTTGCATATATCACACTGGAAGGGTTTTTCACCTGCATGAACTCTTTTATGATTAGTCAAACTTCCTGACACAGAAAAATTTTTCTTACATATGTCACACTGGAAGGGTTTTTCTCCTGTATGCACTCATTTATGTGTAGTTAAAGCTCCCGAGTGAGTAAAGGTTTTCTTACATATATCACACTGGAAGGGTCTTTCACCTGTGTGCACGCGTTTATGACTAACCAAATGTCCTGACTCAGCAAAGGTTTTCATACATATATCACACTGGAAGGGTTTTTCTCCTGTATGCACTCGTTTATGTCTATTCAAATTTTGAAATCAAGCACAAGTCTTCTTACATATATCGCACTGGATAGGAGTTTCAAACAGTTCGTGGTAACGAACTGTAAGTAAGGAGCGACCCGGCTCAATGGTAACCGAAACTCTAAAAAACGGGATTTTGATACCAATGAATACATCAAAAGAATCAGATTTTAAATCTGATTTCAAATATATAAGTTTCATTAAGTTTAATATTACCCATCAAAACTTACGTGCCTGAGAAAATTTGGCTGTTTTTCGAAAAAAGGGGGAAAGACCCCCTAAAAATTATAGAACCTTAATGAAAATCACACCATCATATTCAGCGTATCAGAGAACCCTACTGTAGAGGTTTCAAGCTCCTATCTACAAAAATGTGGAATTTTCCATTTTTTGCCAGAAGAAAGATCACGGATGCGTGTTTATTTGTTTGTTTGTTTGTTTTTTTTTCCCAGGGGTGATCGTATCGACCCAGTGGTCCTAGAATATCGTGGGAGGGCTCATTGGAACGGAAATTAAAAGTTCTAGTGCCCTTTTTAAGTGACCAAAAAAAATGGAGGGCAACTAGGCCCCCTCCCACGCACATTTTTTTCCCAAAGTCACCCGATCAAAATTTTGAGATAGCCATTTTGTTCAGCATGGTCGAAAATATGATAAAAATGTCTTTTAGGATGACTTGATCCCCCAAATTCCCCAGGGGAAGGGCTGAAAGTTATGAACTTTACTCAATGTTAACATATAGTATTGGTTATTGGGAAGTATACAGACTTTTTCAGAGGAGATTTTTTCTGGTAGGTGGGGGAAGGAGAGGGTCGGGGGCTATATGGAAGGATCTTTCCATGAAGGAAGTTTTCATGGGGGAAGGGACATTGCTATGAAGGGGGCGCCGGATTTCCCAGCATTATTAAAGAAAAAGATCAGGAATTAAATAAAAAAAACAAGTTTTTCAACTGATCAACTGATTGTGATTAAGAGGTCATTTTTAAAGAACTGGAAAAAAAATTCGAACTATAGTTTAAAGAGCAGGGTATTGACTAGGGGGTGAACCCCCTAATATACGTGTTAAAAATTTATGAATATAGAAGTTCGTTACGTAAGTTAGTTCTAAGTTACGTATATTTATTACTAATAAAAACGTTCGTAAATAAAATGAAACAAGTTTCGAGAAAGCCATTTAACCAAATATAATATGCAAATTTTGTTTTAATTATTCATGTACGGTGAGCCAAAATCAAAACCTGCATTAATTCAAAAACGTTCAAAAATTAAATAAAAAAAAACAAGTTTTTTTTAACTGAAAGTAAGGAACGACGTTAAAACTTAAAACGAACAGAAATTATTCCGTATATGAAGGGGGCTGTCCCCTCCTTAACGCCTCGCTCTTTACGCTAAAGTTTGACTTTCTCACAACTCTATTTTTTTAAACAATAAAAAAACTTTAGCGTAAAGAGCGAGGCGTTGAGGAGGGGACAGCCCCCTTCATATACGGAATAATTTCTGTTCGTTTTAAGTTTTAACGTCGTTCCTTACTTTCAGTTAAAAAAACTTGTTTTTTTTATTTAATCACCACCAATGCTGCAGATAGTAGTAGTTGTTACTTCTAAAATTAGGGAATAAAATTAAAAAAAGTCAATATAACAGCTAAGAGTATTACGTAACTATATTATATTGAGAAACATTGGATGATTGGGATTTATGCTTTAAAAATATGCTTTGTTTCATAGAAATAATAGAAAATATTATTTAAAATTCATATATATATATATATATATATATATATATATATATATATATATATATATATATATATATATATATATATATATATATATATATATATATATATATATATATATATATATATATATATATATATATATATATATATATATATTATATATATATATATATATATATATATATATTATATATATATATATATATATATATATATATATATATATATATATATATATATATATATATATATATATATATATATATATATATATATATATATATATATATATATATATATATATATATATATATATATATATATATATATATATATATATATATATATATATATATATATATATATATATAAACATATATATATATATATATGTATATGACATTGAAGTGGCTTACTTGTGCGAAACTTGGTCTGCGTCTGACACATGCACGGTTATTTCCAGGTACGATGTGTATCTACTCCCAAGATTAAATAAGGACGGGGCCATTGTGAGTCATGGTGGTGGAGTTGGGTTTCTCTGCAAGTCTGCAATTCGGAATCGAGCCCTAAATATGCCTATCCCTAGGAAACCTGAGCACGAAGTTCTGTGGCTTTGGACAAGACCCCGATACTTACCAAAAGAAGTATCATCAATCATTTTTGGTGTAGTCTACTACCCGCCAAGAGCATCGTTCCGAAAGAAACTCGTACTCTACCTACAGTATTCGGTTGACTACATAAGATCCCAATACCCATACGCTGCCATTCAGATCCTGGGCGACTTTAATGATTTAAAGGCTAGCTGGCTCTCAAGTTCACTCTCACTTACGCAAGTTGTTGAAGTCCCAACACGCGAGGAAAAAGTACTAGACCTTATTATTAACAATATTGAGGAGTTCTATAATCCCCCCTACACTCTCCCCGCTATTGGTATGAGTGACCACCTTACTGTGATATGGAAGCCTAGCAGAAAACCCCCTGACAGATCCCAGTCAGTGGTGAAGTACCGCCCGCAAACTCAAGAACAACTCCAGATTTACCGAGAGTGGCTAGCTAGGAAAAACTGGTCGAAAAACCTTGCTATGAAGAACAGCAACAATATGATGCAAGAGGTCACTGCTCAGCTTTTCCATGAATATAAAGTAATATTTCCCGAAAAGACAATCCTGGTCAAGTCACAATATGAGCCGTGGGTGACTAAAGAGATTAAGGATCTAATCAAATCGAGAAATGAGCTCTATAAGTTGGGATATCAAGATGAGGCTAAAAAAAAACGCGCAAATAAAGAAATCTAAAAAGGAATTTGGTGCTCAAGTGGTTAACAAGCTTTGGAAGTCTAACCCCTCTAGATTCCACCAAAATGTCCAGGAGATTATGGGACGAACTCAAAAGCAGCTGACAACCTAGGGCTCTGATGATGAACCTCTGAGCGCTGATATGATCAACACACATTTTTGAAATATTTGTCGCACACACCCACCTCTTGACTAGCTACCTGAAAATGGACCCATTGAACAAATTCCAATCCTTCGCCCCCATGAAGTATGCGAGAAGCTCAAACGCCTGGACCTCAGGAAGAGTAATTACCCTCTAGAAATTTCTATTGAGTTGATAGCTCATTGCTCTGAGGAGCTTAGTCCTGTTTTGGCTGCCTGTTTCAATCAATGTCTAATAGATGGTATTAGACATTGATACTAATAGATGGTATTAGGCATTGATACTAATAGATGGTATTAGGCATTGAGATATATATATATATATATATAAATATATATATATATTATATATATATATATATATATATATATATATATATATATATATTATATATATATATATATATATATATATATATATATATATATATCTATATATATATATATATATATATATATATATATATATATATATATATATATATATATATATATATATATATATATATATATATATATATATATATATATATATATATATATATAGGAGAAGTAGGTATATGTAGATGAATCCAGGTCGTTGTAGTTAAGTTGATAAATCTGGGCTATTGCAGTTTTGTTGATAAATCCAGCATTTAATCACCTCTTACAAGTCCATTAATTCAGTCAAAAGAAATGTCAAATCCATTAATCACAGATAAGAAAATACTTGTAAAAAACACTTGTACAAATCCAAAAATCATCACACTTATAACAGTTCCTTTATTCATGGCACTGTCTATAATTAAGGTGGTCCTCACATATTCAAGGAAGAAAAAAACTTGATGAGTTTTGAGGAAGACAAAAACTCTTATACATAAGTATATCATAAACCATATCAGTTTAGCATATCAGTGTAAAGCATTAAAATAAATGTAAAATAATTTTACAACAACCTTTTATTTTTGATTACTTTACTAGGTTTCAGCTATCCCTGCAACGATGATTTATTTCAAATTTGGAGTGTTTCGGCTTTACATGGATAATCTTTTCCGATTGTCGTGCAAGGAAAGGAGAGACAATAAGGAGGCAAATAATGAAGGAAAGAATAATAAGGAAAAAAGAGGAAATAAGAATGCCAGGAAGAGTCAGGTATATAGACTCTTCTAACAATCTTGTACATGAATTAAGAGATGGTGTGATCTGTTCTACATCAATTGCTCCCCCTATGCTGCCTAAGATATAGATACCTTATGACTGCTCATGCACCTTTCATGGCAAGGCTCCATCTGACTCTTAAACGAGTAAATTCCATCTGACTCTTAAACAACTATGCCTTCTCAAGACCAGAACATAATTTGCACTTTACTGAAAACCAATACATTTAAAATGTTTTCACTTTTTTAACTTTAAAAAAATAAAAAAAAGTATCAAAACTTTGAGGAATAAAAATCAGTAAATATATATTAAACAGACAATCCACACTAATTTGTTTTTTTTTCTGTCCAATATTAGGAGCCTGTTATCCCTGTTTAGGAACAATTTATTTTCATCAAAATATTTGTTTGAGTACAGGGGAGTCTTACCTTATAGCCTATAGTCTATAGTCTTACCTTATATGGGGAGGTTTTGGGGTACAGAAAAAAAGTTAAAAGATTTGTTCCAAACTTATTATTTCATTATAAAATGCATTTTTTTAAAGTTATATAATCCACATGCATTCATTACTCAAAATTGAGTTGGATAAAAAAAATTCAAAACATTTTCTCTTCTGTCGGCTGCGATATTTTTTTACAACTTGGTAAAATGGCAGTTTTAAGTGGCATAACAAAATAAGAAGGAAACATAGCTGAATTGTTTTGAAATCCTTAGATTTATAATCAATTAATAAGTTTGAAACCAATGTTTTAACCCATGTTTATATCCAAAAACTATAGAAAGAAATTATTATTTTCAAGGGCCCTGTAAAGGCTTAAATTTAAATTTGCAAGAAGAGCGATGATCACATTCAGAAAGAGCAAAAAAAATGAATAGAAGTGGTATATTTATTTTATTCGTAGGTCTATTATATGAGCTGCTCCGTATTTACCGGGTGTTCAACTTATTTTAAACATTATAAATCAGAATTTAGACATGTTAAGAGGCTCAATACAATTTCCTTGGGACTTGTGTGGGCTATAGATCTAATTCTGAAAATTTTATTTTTATAACACAAATTTTGTGTAAATTTATAAATGTAAGTTTTGTGTAAGTTTTTTTTCATAAATGGTTTGATACCATTTAGAGGGGGACGGGAGAGGCACATACTTTAAAAGACCTTCCTGGAGCACTGTTTAGGCTCTGGAAAAAAAACGGTAATTTTTTTTATAAAACTCATTAAAATTTTAAAAAACAGTGATTTTTCCTAGTTAAGCAACAAATATTTGCCGAGTTTTAGCCCAATTTGCCCCTTCAAATGGGATTCCTCCATGGAAAGTTCCTCCCACAAAAAGTCCATCTCCCTTAAAATTCCCTCCGGATACTTCCATCTTCAATGAGAATCCCCCCCCCCCTTAACATTCCTTGCAGATGTAACTAAAAACAAATAAAACCCCCACCAAAAAAAGCAATTGTCGTAACTTATCCACGTAAGGAAAAAAAGCTAATAGAGTTACTTCGATGAGAACACCAAAGCAACTGCTTTTATTTTTTTAGTTTTAGTTTTTTTTTTCTTGTGCTGAAGACGCCTGGTTTTGGTACAAGCGAAATATCAGCGTTTTTCTAAAATTTTAGTCTTTTCTCTCTATTGGCTGTATTTTCGTATGTTGTTTTTCATTGAGTTTCTTTCTCTCTGTTAGTTTTTTGTCATGGCTGGCCAGTGTGGCTTAAGGTATTTCATTCGAAAATTATCCTCAGCAAATCTTCGCTTGAAAACAGTCTTTAAGCTCTAATTGTCTTTCCGATCATGTCAAAAATCCTCTCTTCCACATAAATGTTTTCGGAAAAATCAAATAACACCAAACATTTCCCCCGGAACCTCTCAACTTGCAAAATAAAGCTGACAAAGTAAAGAAAAAGTAAGAAAAATAAAAAGAATTTCGAATAGGAATTCTGTAAATTCCCCTTTGTATCACCCTTAGAAAAATCCCCTGACTGAAAAATGCGTAAGCTACCCAATAACAAATACCACATATAAACAATGGGCAACAAAAAACCACAAATGAACACGCATCTGTCATCTTTCTTCTAGTAAAAATACAAAATTCCATATTTTTGTAGATGGGAGCTTCAAACCTCTACAGTTGGGTTCCCTGATACAGTGAATCTGACAGTGTGATTTTCATGAAACTTCTTTGACTCTTAGGGGGCATTTCTACCCTTTTATAGAAATCAGGCAAATTTTCTCAGGTATGTAGCCTTTTATGGGTAAAACTAAGCTTAATGAATCTTATTTATCTGGAATCAGAATAATAAGCCAAATCTTTTTATATATATTAATATCAAAATTCCGTTTTTTAGAGTTTCGGTTACTATTGAGCCGGGTCGCTTTCGTATTTGTATAATAAGAAAATTATGGCAATTCTATCCACGGAAAGGGTATTTTTAAAATGAACTTTTCATCGGTATGAAAGTTGCAGGGGAATAGCCAACAGGAACTTTTGAGGAGAAAGGGCTGTGATCTATAAAATCTGCCTATTGTCTACGTATGGTAGACTTTTTGTTAATAGGAAATTTGCATTGAATTTTTCAATAGGACACATTCAGTGAGAAGTCTTTAAGGAACAATTCTTTCAGGCGGGCAATTTTCAGACGAAAGTTTGAAAAATCATCAAAAATTACGTAAAAAAAAGAAAATCTTTTTTTTTTACATGAAAGGAGGCTAAAGAAACTTTTCTAGGTAGAGTTGTTCAGAGAAAAATTTAAATTTGAAAACTTAAATAAGTTAATGAAATTACAAAAATCAATGACCTTTCCTTGTTCAAAATTAAGTTACCATGAGGAATCAAGTGATACCATAACATTGAATCAGTAACATTAAAATTACTTACTGGAAAATAACATGAGGAAAACGTTGTTTAACTATAATTAATTCATTTGTCTCTCTCATGGATCTCTATAAAAATTAGATGAAAACAAATTATGATGTTAATTTATAACTTTGCTGCTCACTTGTACTACTACCATTACTATTAACAACTCCCTGTGGCACCAAGCCACCCTATGCCAATACAGCTATGCATGGTCCTCCTCCATGCCAATCTGTTTAAAGCCTCCCTGTTTACCCCCCCTCCCTTTAAAAGAACTCCTATAATCCTTCCATCTTTCCTTGTGACATCCTCCTACTCCTTTTGGTGACAACCTCCTTTCGTCTTGCCCTAGATGTTTAGGTGTCAAGCACGATCTTTGAAAATCTGTTTTTCTTCGTCTCTGCGAAATGTGTCTGAGTCATTTCAACCTTTCTCTTATTATAGCCCTAGAAATTGAAATAGAACCAAACTATTGCAGAGCTTATGGTTTGAGATACCGTCAGTAATATTTTTACCCAAAACAATTTATAGGTAATTTCTCTAGAAAACATCTTGCAGATTTCCTCAGTTTTTGGAGTGCCCATTCTTCAGAATCATACCTGACAACTACCGTCAGTATAGCTTCAAAAATGATTCAGTATGTGTGACGGATTACAGGGCAAAGCTAGGGTTCTAAGTTAGGAGGGGGATATAAAGATTCTGCCAAAAAATTCTCCAGTGTGCCAACACACAAGGACAAATAAGCTAAATTAAGACGCCCAAAGCTCCAAAGCTTCAGTACGTTTTGGATTTCTTTTGGAGAGGGGGGCATCCATTCCCTTCACTCAGCTGTGTCCGTCGGGGCATACACCTCCTAAATGTCTAGCTCTGTGTGCTAAAGTTATATAATACTTTTAGAAACCCTCTTATTCTAATCAAACAGACATTGTGTTTCAGGTTAGGTTTTCCTTTGTGTTTAATAGAGTGCATTATCACAGCATTAGTACAGCAAAATCAAAGCTTAAATATAAAACCATACTATATGAAGATCCTGAAAAGGTTCCACATGCACGGCAATATTTCTAAAAGAAGCCATAATTCCTTTGAAATTTAAAATTTGAATTTAAACCTACAACAGAATAGAAAGTTAAAGAACAATTAAAGAAACCATTTTCCTTATAGTAAGTGCTTTTAAGCCAGCCCCTTTGACTTTTAGTGCCATCTGCTCCAATGTAATTTTTATTTCTCTGATCTAGTGCGTACAACATTTACGCAGATTTTTTTTTTCATGGAGGGGATGCAAGTTCTAGAAACGAATTATTTAAAATGTGATTTAGAAAAAATTTAATATTTGCCCATTGTAGAAATAGGTGAATTATACAATTTGAGAAATTATATGAAAATGGCGAGATTCACAGGGAACAGTAAAAAAAGAGGGCAATAAATAAATCCTAGAAGCGAATTGCCTTTTAAACTTTTCACATCTCCACAGTATCCACCTTTCTGACTAAAATTGTAACAAATAACTGGAGCTTTCAAACTAGATCATTTTTAGTACTTATTATTGCCTCATTCCAAATTCATTCCATTTCCATCTCCTTGATTACAAATTCAACCAACTTAGTCTTCTTGATATTCATTTTTAAACCTACTCTCCCAGCTTCGACTCTCACAACCTTTAACAATTTTTTTTTCTGCGTAAATCTCTTACGCACTAGATCAGAGAAATAAAAATTACATAGGAGCAGATGGCACTAAAAGCCAAAGGGGCTGGCTGAAAAGCTAATACTAAATGGAAAATGGTTTCTTTAATGGTTCTTTAATTTTCTATTCTGTTGTAGGTTTAAATTCAAATTTGAAAATACAAAGCAACATATAGAGAAGGGGGCAGTCTCTTATCAATATACGCAAAAATTCCACTTCGTTTTAAGTTCTAATGTTTTTTCTCACTCTTGGTAGAAAAAAAATAAAATTTGTTTATTCAATTTCTGATAGTTTCTAAAAATAAAGCAGCTCCTCCCCTCCAGGAATTTTCCCCCATGGAAAGCTCCTCCCGTGTAAAATTCCCCCGTAAAATTGCATGTTTGCTTTAAATTCTCCCCAAATTTTTCTCTTCATAGCTCTACCTAGAATTTTTTTTTTTTAAATACTGCATACTCAGTCGTTGGGTAAGATGGTAAGGACTTGCAACCTATATCAATGCTTACAAAATATTTAACAACTTAATCTTGAGATTTAAATCTCTTTTACATTAGGTTATGAGTTTAGTTTTGAAAATACAGTTCCTATTATTTCGATGGAACTTTAAGCCATAAGCTATCAAGTTTTTTTTTTTTAATGAAAGAAGTAAATTCAAAAATCTTTGAAACCTTCCAAATTGAGATTGAGCAGAGGCATGAAGTTGAATTGACCTTCACTATACCTGATTTGAGCAGTAGAACTATATTATAAGGTTTCACTATTATGATAGAAAGATCATCAAAGGTCAGTGCCCTCTACTACGGATACTAAGAACTTGTTGTAACACGAAGCCACTTGAGCACAACACCTCTAGGCACTCTCTTCCTCCATCCCAATCTATTCATAGCCTCCCTCTTCGCACTCTGTAAAGAAGTTCCTATTTTCTTTATATCTTCCCTCGCGACATCCTCCCACCCCATTTGCAGACGACCTGCTTTTTGGTGGGTCTTAGACGGTTGGCCGACAAGAATAATTTACAAAGTAATTTTCTTCCTACAGAAAACATTCTAGTCTATAATTACCACACTCACTCTTATCACCTTACTTATGGAGGGGCTTGATTAGTTTTCCTAAGATCATTAGGGTACTTCTTCTTTCTTCAAAAATTATATTTATATTCTTCAGTAACTTACTTACCTCTAACCTCAAAACTACCATCTTTAAAAAAAAACTCATTTACAACACTAAGATCTTTAAAACCTTCCAAATTGAGATTGAGCAAAGGCATGAAGTTGAATTGACCTTCACTATACCTGATTTGAGCAGTAGAACTATATTATAAGGTTTCACTATTATGATAGAAAGATCATCAAAGGTCAGTGCCCTCTACTACCGATACTAAGAACTTGTTGGATGCAATGAAAATGTTAAAAAGGAATAGACAATGCCCAAGGTGTTTTTGAGAAAATTTCATTTGGCAGTTGAAAGCCTGTTGACAAAACCCCCTCAGAGCCTCAGAACAAGGGTCGGTACCACGTCCGGGAGCCTTTGTCGACCAAAAATAACGAAAAACCAAAAACAAAAAACTTTAAGTAAGAGAGAAAAAATAAAACAGTTGTTTTAAAAATAACACACATAAAACCTAAAACTAACCCACAAAAAAACTAAATAATTTTCACGCTTTGACCTCATCCTGACTTTTGTTTGCATTGGTCACTCTAGATTTGTCCCAGTTAAAGACAGGAACCATGCCACAATTGATGATAAGGAAAGAGTTGCAGAGCAATGGGCAGTATCTGGTGAGCCGTGATAAATTTACAGGAAATGATGTAGAAAAGAATGAAAAATTTATGACATTTTGAATGTTAATGAAGATTTATTTTGTGAGGGAAAATTAGTGTCAGTGCTAAAAGGATAAGAAAAATACTAGGGCTTAGGTACTGATAGTGTTGTAAATGAGTTTTTTTTAAAGATGGTAGTTTTGAGGTTGCAGGTAATTAAGTTACTGAAGAATATAAATATAATTTTTGAAGAAAGAAGAAGTACCCTAATGATCTTAGGAAAACTAATTAAGCCCCTCCATAAGTAAGGTGATAAGAGTGAGTGTGGTAATTATAGACTAGAATGTTTTCTCTAGGAAGCAAATTACTTTGCAAATTATTCTTGTCGGCCAACCGTCTAAGACCCACCAAAAAGCAAGTCGTCAGCAATTGGGGTGGGAGGATGTCGCGAGGGAAGATATAAAGAAAATAGGAACTTCTTGACAGGGTGCGAAGAGGGAGGCTATGAATAGATTGGGATGGAGGAAGAGAGTGCGTAGAGGTGTTGAGCTCAGGTGGCTTCGTGTTACAACAAGTTCTTAGTATCCGTAGTAGATAGCACTGACCTTTGATGATCTTTTTATCATAATATTGAAACCTTATAATATAGTCCTACCGCTCATATCAGGTATAGTGAAGGTCAATTCAACTTCATGCCTTTGCTCAATTTCAATTTGGAAGGTTTCAAAGAATTTTGAATTTACTTCTTTCATTAAAAAAAAAAAAACTTGATAGCTTATGGCTTAAAGTTCCATCGAAATAATAGGAATTGTATTTTCAAAACTAAACTCATCACCTAATGTAAAAGCGATTTAAATCTCAAGATTGAGTTATTAAATATTTTGTAAGCATTGAGATAGGTTGCAAGTCCTAGAAATGAGGAAAGGGTTTACACAGTAGAGTGAGTGGCAATTCCTTCGAAGGATACTGTGTTGGCCCTGGCTTCATTTTTGAAAGTTTCATTCGCCTAACTCAAGTACTTTGCAACATAACAAAAAGCCCTTGGTCTGAAATTTCACCCTTTAAAGTTAATAGGATGATACAGCTATGGGTGACTTTTTCAAACAGATCGTGGTAGCCAAATGTAAGTAAAGAGCGACACGGCTCAATAGTAACCGAAACTCTTAAAAAAAGGAATTTTGATATCAATAGATATAACAAAAGAAGGGGATTGTTATGCTGATTCCAAATATATAAGATTCATTAAGTTTAGTGTTACAAATCAAAAGTTACAATCCTAAGAAAATTTGCCTGGTTTTTGAAAAAGGGAAAAGACACACCCTTAAAGTCAAACAATCTTAATGAAAATAATATCATCATGTTAAGCTTATCCGAGAACCCTATTGTAGAAGTTTCAAGGTCTCGTCTGAAAAATCGTGGAATTTTGTATTTTTGCCAAAAGAAAGATCACGGATGCGTGTTTATTTGTTATACTTATTTTTTTTCCATGGGTGATTGCATAAAACCAATAATCCTAGAATATCGAGAATTAAAAACAAAAATTAAAAGTTTAAGTTCCCTTTTAAAGTGACCAAAACTATTGGTGGAGAACTAGCCCCCTTCCCACCCTCCTCGTCTTTTTCCTGAAAGTCCTTCGATCAAAATTTTGAAATAGACATTTTGTTCAGCATAGTTTAAAAGCTCAGTAACTATACCTTTGGAGATAACATAACCCCCCTCGACCCCTGGCGAACGGTCTTTTAAGTTATAAAATCTACCTTTTTGCGGAGTTTGCATACGTTCTTCTGGTGGGGGCAGAAGTTGAATTTTATGGTGGGGGGGGGGGTTTCCACGTCGAGAATTTTTCATGGTGGGGGGGGGGGGGGGTAAGTTCTCGGGGTATGAACTTTCCAGGGGGAGTTCTGCGCTTGGGGAATTTTCCAGAATTTCTTTTATACGGATTTCTTTTATTAGTCTTACTTTCTCTTTGCCGACTCAATTTTACACTTGGAGATGTTAAGGGGAATCGTCTGGGGGAAAAATGTTACGGGGTTGGAATTGTCTAAGAGTATCTTTCCAAAGGGAGTGGAGATTTTTCACGAGAGAAATTCTCCGAGGGAGAGATTTCCACGGAATAAATTTTCCAGAGGGCATTTTCTGTGGAAGTAACTTTCCACTAGGGGGTGGGGTATTTTTGGGAAACCTTTTTGCCAGAGTACTGAATTTCCGGCATGATTTTAAAAATGGTCTTTTCAAATAAAAGTTTTTCCAATGAATGTGCGCTATGAAAACATTTGCCCCTGGAACTGTCCCCAGGATTTTTTTTTTGGGGGGGGGGGGGGATTTTTAGTTATAATGGAACTATCTGGAATAAATTTTCCTGGTGGGGGATATTTTATGTGAGATTGTTTTTCCATGGAGGGATTTTCCATGAGAAGAAGGAATTTTCCATAAAGAACGAGCCGGATTCCCCGACATTATTTAAAAACGATCAGAAATTAAATAAAAAGCAAGATTTTTCAATTTACAGGAAGTAGTAACATCAAAACTTAAAGCTAACAGAAATTATTACGTATATGAGGGGGCTGCTCCTTCTCAATACCTTGCTCTCTAAGCTTAAGTTTGACTTTTTGTCAGAATTCTTTAAGAACGAATCCTGAAACACAATGTCAATTTAATAAGAATAATAAGATTATTGAAATGTTCTAAAAAAGCTTTAGCGTAAAGACCGATGTATTGAAGAGGAGGAAGCCTCCTCATTTGCGAAATAATTTCTGTTTGTTTTAAGTTTTGACGTTAAAGATCTTTTTTTTTTTACTTTCAAGTTAGAAACGAAAATTGTTTTTACCCAGTGTGTTTTAGGTGAAGATTCATAGGCAGCGCAATAGAGCTGCCCAAGTTAAGAGCAATGTTGGCACAATGTATTATTATTTTTTAGAACAGGGAATTTTGTATAGAAGTTGTCGTAGGAACTTCAAAAGGAGCTCATTTGACTGGAACGGGAAAGGAATAGTGACCCTTTTAATTGGGAAGTGATTGGAGGGCAGCCAGTCCCCCTTCAACGCCCAAAATTTTTAGGTAATCATTTTGATAAGCGCAGTTGGAAGGTCCGGAAATTAATGTCTTTGAGGAGGACAACCCCCTCACAGCCACCAGGGCAAGGTTTCTAAGTTATATCCTGGGGGTATATAAGGTTTTACAGAAAGGGTGGTCGTATAAATTTCGGAGGGGTTCCTTGGATTGGTAATGAAAAGTTCTAGTGCCGTAAATTTATTATTTTCTCGCGATTACCCATGGGTAAAAATTAAATATGTCTGATGGAGTTACAAAACGGACTACGTCTGTGGAATACCTTGGGATTGTAATTGATGAAACTTCATTTTTTAAGCAACATGTAACTTTAACTAGTTAAGTCCTGGCCAGGAATCTAGGTATAATGAAGGAACTCCAACATTTTTTTCCTAAATCCGTCCTTCGTCATCTTTATTTTTCTCTAATATACCCGTATATGCTTTAATGCTCAAGTATTTGGCTTTCTACTTTTCCATTTATCTTAAAACCAATAAGAAATCTACAAAATTACACAGTAAGGATTTTAGCATGTATTTCTCCCCATCAGTCTGTCGGAAAATTCACCCAATTTTGAAATTTTTGCCGGCTGCAGACCGTCGTGAATTTTAGGTATTGTGGTTTATTTTTGAACTGCAACAGAATGTTCAGCCTCGTTGTTTTGTGAAATATTGTCCATTAGGTCTGGTGTTCATTTTCACAATAAAAGGAAAAAGGCTGACTTTTATTTACCAGGAGGCATTTCTTTCCGTTCATAATTTTTCTATTTTTTTTATAGAGGTATATGGAAATGTAATAGTTTAACTAAAAATATTATGATCATTGGAACTCTTATATTTAGAAGAACTATGAAGGAACTGTTTTTGTAGAATATGGGTTTTAATTAATTTATTCATTTTTTGTGGGGGTTAGTTTGATATTATGTTCTTGGAGGAAAAATAAATATATGATGTTTTTTTTTAGATTTATTGTTTAGTGTGATGGTATATTTAGTGGTGTCAGCTACCAAGTGTTATTTTGTTCTAAGGATTTTGTTTTTTATATTCCCCTACGGACAAGCTTTGTTTCTTAGGGAGGGAAGCATTATTTTTTTTGGTTTATAGGTTTTGTCAATACATCCTTCTCTCTCTCTATTTCAAAGACATTTATAAAATGTGTTATCTGAAAATCAATTTTCGGATTAAAGTTCATCATTAGACGTAAAATGTTTCCAAACATTTTGAAAATTGTATAAAGCTTTTATTTACAATGTCAAATATAACTATGGATCTCCTTTATAATTTTGTAAAGGAAGGCAAAACTGGCAAATGAAATTTTCTTAGCTGAACAATTTTACTTTAACACTAAAAGTAAAAGGGCGGCTTGGAACATCAGGTGAAAGGTGGTTGTAGCTGTGGCACGGTAGACCTTAAACCGAGAACTATTAAGTTGGTTCGCTAAGCAGAGGCTACTACAATTTGTCTGAAAGTTGATGTTTTTTTTAAGATTTATTGTTTAGCGTTTGGGCCTACTTTTGAGAGAAAAACTCTTAAAAAAAGGGGTTGGTTGATTTACTTGTGTAACACTGAAAATAATAAAACCTTGCCTTTACCATTCCCCCCCCCCTAAAATAGCCAAGCTAATGTAGCCTATTTGTCTACTTATCTTAGCCTAGTTGTTTAAACAATGATTTCACAAGGGGTGAGCATCTTTTGTGCTATTATAGGGGTTACCTCCATATGACAATATAGAATAAATTCTTTATATCTAAACAATAGAATATTGTCATTTACAACTATTTAGAATGTAGTATGAACTCAAACAGAAGACAACATTATGTTTCCTCTCATTATGAAGAATAAAAAAAAGTCTTGCAAGAAACTTTTTATACATAACACTATTATAGTGCAGCCTATATAGTCAAACATACAACTTATAATGTCTTGTGCTAATATATAGCAGCCTAAATGAAGTCATAGAGAGGACTTTTTAATATTTCATTCTATCATAAAGCGCTATAAACAAAGTCAAACAAATCGCTTTTTTAGTTTTCTCCTTGAACATATGTAATGCACTAAATTGCCATACAGAATACATTATACTGCCTCATCTCTATATAGAAAAAACAATAAAAAGTCATAGAGATGACTTTTTATCTCATACAGTTATAGATCAGCCTTAGAAAAGCCATACACACAACTTTTTATACACCATTCTATTGTAGAGCTACCTTAATAAAGTCATACAGCTAACTTTTTATACCTTGGATGTTTGTAATTATTTATTTCTATTTATAGAGAAAAGATGATCATTACCTCTAAATTTTTGAAAATCCAGCTGAGGCCAACAACAACCCCCTGATGTGAAGAGGTCCTTTTCACTGAACTTCATAATCACATGAACCTCATAATAACAATAATTTACAAAAAGACTGAAGGTACATTGTGGGCGAATGTAAATTCAGCAGTCAATATTTATGAAGATTTAATTAATAAATGCCATTTTAAATTATTTTCTGTTTTCTAGTATCTCTAGTTTTCTAGTAGTTCTGTTTTATAATATCTTCTGGTAGAACATATGAAAATTACTAACATATTAGACCATATTAAAAACTCCTGAATGAAGCATCAATAGAGTCAATCCTATCTCAAAAATTTTGAGATAGCCATTTTGTTCAGAGTAGTTGATTTCCAGATAGAAATTATGTTTTTAAGGAGGAAACTCCCCCACAGCCCTCAGGGCAAGGGTTATAAGTTATGCCCTGGGGACAAATAAGGTTTTTGTAGAAAGCTTTGTGGTAGAAACTTCAAAAGGGGCTCATTCGTTTGGAAATTCAAAGGACTATTCCCTTTTTGATAGTCGAAAGTGATTGGAGGGCAACTAACCCCCCTCTCACGCCCATCTTTCCCCCAAACACATGCAATCAAAATTTTGAAAATTAGGTCTTTGAATTTTCAACGTAGTTGAAAATTCAGGAAATTAGGTCTTTGAGGATAACAACCCCCCCCCCCCCCAGAGCCCTCTGGGCAAGGGTTGCAAGTTATGCCCAGGGGTATATAAAGTTTTATAGAAAGCGCTGTCGTAGAAACTTCAGAAAGGGCTCGTTCGATTGGAAATTTAAATGGCTAGTTCCCTTGGTAATAGTCGAAAGTGATTGGAAGGCAACTAACATCCCTTCCACGCCCACCATTTCGCCAAACACACCCAATCAAAATTTTGAGATAGCCATTTTGTTCAACATAGTTGAAAGTTCTGGAATTTATATGTTCGAGCAGGACACACACCCTGCAGTCTTCAGGGTAAGGGTTATAAGTTATGCCCTGGGGGCATATATGGTTTTTATGGAAGGAATGCTCGTATAAACTTCAGAAAAGGCTCATTTGATTAAAAATCAAAAGTTCTAATTCACTTTTTAAGCGTCGAAAGATATCGGAGGGTAACCAGCCCCCCCCCCTCAAACCCTTTTTCCCAAATGCATCCGATATAATTTTGAGATAGGTATTTTGTTAAAATAAGTTCAAAGATCATATAACAAAAATTCCGGTGCCGACACGACCCCCAAGGCCCGGGGGCAGGCGTTGTAAGTTATGCCCTGGGGGCATATATGTGTCTTATGGAAGGGATGCTCGTATTAACTTCAAAGAGGGCTCATTTGATTGGAAACTGGAAGTTCTAGTTCATTTTTTAAGAGTCAAAAGAGACTGGAGGGCACCTAGCCCCCTCCAAGCCCTTTTTCCTCAAACCCTTCCGATAAGAACTTTGAGATTTATAAAATTATAGCCTTTTTTAAAAAAAGCTTTAAGACCATATAACAAAAACTCCGTGGTCAACATAGCCCTCCAGGGTCCGAAGGCAGGCGTTGTAAGTTATGCCCTGGGGGACTATATGGTTCTTATTGAAGGGATGCTCGTAAAAACTTCAGAGACGGCTCGTTTATTTGAAAATTGAAAGTTCTAGTTCAGTCTTTTAGAGTCAAAAGAGATTGGAGGGCAGCTAGCCCCCCACGTCCCTTTTTTCCCCAAATGCATCCAATTATAATATTTGAGATAGCCATTAAGTTAAAAAGTGCTCAAAAGTCAGATAACAAAACTCAGGTGTCGTCACAACCGCCTAGGGCCCGAGGGCAGGCGTTCTAAGTTATGCCCTGGGGCATATATGGTTGTTATGAAAGGGATGCTCGTAGACTTAAGAGAGCTCATTTGATTGGAAATTGAAAGTTCGAACTCACTTTTTATAGTGAGTTCGAACTAGTCAAAAGAGATCTGGGGGTAGTTAGCCCCCCCCCCTGCCTTCTTTTCAAAAACCCATCTGATGAAAATTTTGAGACAGTTCAAAGGTCGGATAAGGAAAACTCCGGTGTCAATCCAACCCCCCAGGGCCCAGGGGAAGGCGTTCTAAGTTATGCCCTAAGGCCATGTATGGTTCTTATGAAGGGGATGCTCGTATAAACTTCATACAGGGCTCATTTGATTGGAAATTGAAAGTTCTAGTTTTCGTTTTAAGAGTCAAGAGAGTTAAGGGCAACTAGCCCCCCCCCCACGCCTTTTTCCCCAAACCTATCTGCTACAAATTTTGAGCTAGCCAGTTTTTTGGAAATTGTTCAAAAATTAGATAACGAAAACTCCCCAAAGGGCCTGGAGGAAAGGCGTTCTAAGTGTTGTTCTGGGGGTGTATATGGTTCTTATGAAAGGGATGCTCGTATAAACTTCAGAGAAGTTTATACGTTCTGAAGTTTATACTTCAGAGAAGTTTATAGTATCTCTAGTTTTCTAGAGATACTAGTTTTCTACGTCTAGTTTTCTACGATTTCTTACGATTTAAACTTACTAGTTTTCTTACGATTTCTAGTTTTCTACGTCTGAAGTTTATACTTCAGAGAAGTTTATAGTATCTCTAGTTTTCTAGTAGTTCTGTTTTATAATATCTTCTGGTAGAACATATGAAAATTACTTCTGAAACTCCTGAATGAAGCATCAATAGAGTCAATCCTTTCACATTGAAAACTTTCTTTTGGTCCCTAGACTCAGTGATTTAACTGGATAGGCTCTTATTCCATTTTACCAAAGTTTTCAGCCAACCATGCTTCATCCATAAAATGTGACTTTAAAAAAAAACTTTCATCACAAAACTATATAGTTGGATTGAACCCAGTTAATTGTCTGGCTTCTTGTTTGATCAGAGGCAACACTATAGTAAAGCACATACGGCTCCAGTGTTTAATTATTATTTTTTCCCAGAGACACTTCATATGGGAGGGGTCGTCTCAGAAACTTCAAAGGTGGCTCATTCGATTAGAAATCGAGAGTTCTAGTGCCCTTTTTAAGGGTCAAAAGTGATTGGAAGGCAACTAACTCCCCTTCCACGCCCACCAGTTCCCCAAACACAGCCAATTAAAATTTTGAGATAGCCATTTTATTCAGAGTAGTTGATTTTCAGATAGAAATTATGTTTTTAAGGAGGACACTCCCCCACAGCCCTCAGGGCAAGGGTTAAAAGTTATGCCCTGGGGACATATCAGGTTTTTGTAGAAAGCTTTGTGGTAAAAACTTCAAAAGGGGCTCATTCGATTGCAAATTCAAAGGGCTATTCCCTTTTTGATAGTCGAAAGTGATTGGAGGGCAACTAACCACCCTCTCACGACCACCTTTTCCCCAAACACATCCAATGAAAATTTTGAGATGGACATTTTGTTCAACGTAGTTGAGAATTCAGGAAATTAGGTCTTTGAGGATAACCCCCCCCCCCCATAGCCCTCTGGGCAAGGGTTGCGAGTTATGCCCTGGGCCATATAAAGTTTTATAGAAAGCGCTGTCGTAGAAACTTCAGAAAGGGCTCGTTCGATTGGAAATTTAAATGGCTATTTCCCTTGTTAATAGTCGAAAGTGATTGGAAGGCAACTAACATCCCTTCCACGCCCACTATTTCGCCAAACACACCCAATCAAAATTTTGAGATAGCCATTTTGTTCAACATAGGTGAAAGTACTGGAAATTATATGTTTGAGCAGGACACACACCCCACAGTCTTCAGGGTAAGGGTTATAAGTTATGCCCTGGGGGCATATATGGTTCTTATGGAAGGAACGCTCGTATAAACTTCAGAGAGGGCTCATTTGATTGGAAATCAAAAGTTCTAATTCACTTTTTAAGCGTCAAAAGATATCGGAGGGTAACCAGCTTACCCCCCCCCCCTCAAACCCTTTTTCCCAAATGCTTCCGATATAATTTTGAGATAGGTATTTTGTTAAAATAAGTTCAAAGATCATATAACAAAAATTCCAGGGTCAACGTGACCCCCCAAGGCTCGGGGGCAGGCGTTGTAAGTTATGCCCTGGGGGCATATATGTGTCTTATGGAAGGAATGCTCGTATAAACTTCAGAGAGGGCTCATTTGATTGGAAACTGGAAGTTCTAGTTCATTTTTTAAGAGTCAAAAGAGACTGGAGGGCACCTAGCCCCCTCCAAGCCCTTTTTTCCTCAAACCCATCCGATAAGAACTTTGATATTTATAAAATTATAGCCTTTTTTAAAAATAGTTCGAAGACCATATAACAAAAACTACGTGGTCAACATAGCCCTCCAGGATCCGAGGGCAGGCGTTGTAAGTTATACCCTGGGGGAATATATGGTTCTTATTGAAGGGATGCTCGTAAAAACTTCAGAGACGGCTCATTTATTTGGAAATTGAAAGTTCTAGTTCAGTTTTTTAGAGTCAAAAGAGATTGGAGGGCAGCTATCCCCCCACGTCCCTTTTTCCCCAAATACATCCAATAATAATTTTTGAGATAGCCATTAAGTTAAAAAGTGCTCAAAAGTCAGATAACAAAACTCAGGTGTCGTCACAACCACCCAGGGCCCGAGGGCAGGCGTTGTAAGTTATGCCCTGGGGCATATATGGTTGTTATGAAAGGGATGCTCGTATAGACTTAAGAGAGCTCATTTGATTGGAAATTGAAAGTTCGAACTGACTTTTTAATAGTCAAAAGAGATCTGGGGGTAGCTACCCCCCCCCCCCACGCCTTCTTTTTGCAAACCCATCTGATGAAAATTTTGAGACAGTTCAAAGGTCGGATAAGGAAAACTCCGGTGTCAATCCAACCCCCCAGGGCCCAGGGGAAGGCGTTCTAAGTTATGCCCTAAAGCCATGTATGGTTCTTATGAAGGGGATGCTCGTATAAACTTCATACAGGGCTCATTTGATTGGAAATTGAAAGTTCTAGTTTACGTTTTAAGAGTCAAGAGAGTTAAGGGCAACTAGCCCCCGCCCCTCACCCTTTTCTTCCCAAACCCATCTGCTACAAATTTTGAGCTAGCCAGTTTTTTGGAAATATTCAAAAATTAGATAACGAAAACTACCCAAAGGGCCCGGAGGAAAGGCGTTGTAAGTGTTGTTCTGAGGGTGTATATGGTTCTTATGAAAGGGATGCTCGTAAAAACTTCAGAGAAGGCTCATTTGATTGGAAATTGAAAGTTCTAGTTCAAGTTTTAAGAGTCATTAGATATCCGAGGGCAACTAGCCCCCCCCCACGCACCCTTTTTTCCCGAAGCCCATCCGATACAATTTTTATAAGAGCCATTTCATTAGAAATGTCTCAAAGGTCAGATGAGAAAAAATCCTTTGTCGACGCAACCCCCCAGGGCCCGGAGGCAGGCGTTATGAGTAATGCTCTAGGAGCATATATAGTTCTTATGGAAGAGATGCTCGTATAAACTTCGGAGAGGGCTAATTTGATTGAAAATGGAAAGTTCTTGTTCACTTTTAGGACTCAAAAGAGATCGGAGGGCAACTAGCCATCCCTCCACGCCCTAAATGCATCAGATAAAAATTTTGAGATACATTTTTTTAAAGTAGTTCAAAGTTTAGATAACAAAAAACTCCGGTGTCGACATAACCCCAGAGCTTCCAGGGATAGGTGTTGTAAGTTATGCCCTGGGGGCATATATGGTTGTTATGGAAGGGATGCTCGTATAAACTTCATAGAGGGCTCATTTGAATGGAAATTGAAAGTTGTAAGAGTCAAAAGTGATTGGAGGACAGCTAGCCTCCCACCACACTCCATTTATTTTTTTTCCCAGAGGCACTTCATATAGAAGGGGTCGTCGTATAAACTTCAAAGGGGGCTCATTCAATTGGAAATCAAGAGTTCTAGTGCCCTTTTTAAGATCCAAAAGTGATCAGAGGGCAACTAACCCCCCAAGCCCTTTTTCCCCAAATACATCTGATAAAAAGCTTGAGGTAGCCATTGTTAAAAATAGTTCAAAGATCATATAACAAAACTCCTTTATGTATGGCCATTTCGTTTAAAATAGTTCAAAGATCAGATAAGAAAAACTCCTGTGTCGACACCCCCCCCCCCAGGGCCCTGGGCAGGCGTTATAAGTATTGATCTGGGGGCATATATGGTTCTTATGAAAGGTATGCTCGTGTAAACTTCGGAAAAGGCTCATATAATTGGAAATTGAAAGTTCTCGTTCACTTTTTAAGAATCCAAAGAGATCAGGGGGCAACTAGCCTCCCTCTCAACACCCTATTTTCCTCAAAGATATCCGATAAGAACTTTGAGAGAGCCATTTTTTTCGAAATAGTTCAAAAGTCTGATAACAAAAATTCCGGTGTCGAAACAACCCTCCAGGGCCCGAGGGGCAGACACTGTAAGCTATTTCCTGGGGCCGTATGTGGTTCTTATGAAAGGAATGGCCATATAAACTTCAGAGAGTTAATTTGAATGGAAATTAAAAGTTGTAGTTCATTTTCTCAGAGTTAAAAAAGATCGGAGGGCAACCAGCCCCTCCCGTCCTCCACGCCTTTGGATTTATCGGATGGATAAACCCATCCGATAATAGTTCAACCCTTAGATATTAAGACTCTGGGGTCGAAAAAGCCCCCTAGGGTCAAGGGAAAGGCGTTTTAAGTTATACTCTGGGGATATATAAGGTTCTTATAGAAGGGATGCTCGTATAAACTTCAGAAAGGGCTCATTTCATTGAAAATAGACAGTTCTAGTTCACTTTTAAAGAGTCAAAAGAGACTGAAGGTTAATTAGCCCCCCCCCCCCGCCAAGGGCGGATTCAGGATTTTTTTTTTTCTGGGGGGGTTTTACTAATTTTTGACTCAGTTTTCGACTAATTTTACTGATTTTTACCTAGGTTTTACTAATTTTCGACTTATTTTCGACTCGGTCAAAAATTTCGGGGGGCGGGGGGGGGGGGGGGGGGTTCAAACCGGGTAACCACCCCCCTGGATACGGCCTGGTCCCCCACCACCACCCTTTTTCCCCAAACCCATTCGATAAAAATTTTGAGATAGCCATTTTGTTAAACATAGTTCAAACATCAGATAATAAAAACTGCGAGGTTGAAGCAAACCCATTTTTTCACTTTGATATTGCTACTTTGACACCAGTTTTGATACTTTGATGAACCTTTGATTTTTTTCTAAAGTTTGATTTTGAAATAAGGAATTTTTAAAAACTTGAAACTTTTTGCAATCAAAAACGAAGAAAAGTTAATTAACAAAAAAAAATTCCGAGAAATAAGTTTTTCAAAGAAAAGTAAAGGCCATTTTAAACTTAAGCTCAGCAGATACAAATACCTGTTAAAATTTAAACTCAAAACGACCAGAAATTACTATTAAAGAATAAATGAAATCCAAAACGAACATAAATTAAATAAACATTCAGAGCAAAAAACATACAACAAGTAATAATATAAATGAATAAATAGATCTTAAAGCGATTAATGATTAGATTGAATATGAAAATCAAGCTTAAAACGATTTTTTTTTTTTTTATTTAAGCATAAATGAAACTTAAAACGGACAGAAATTAAATAAACATTCAATGAAAACAAACATACTATAGATATTAATGTAAATAAAAAAATAAATCTTAAAACAAGTGAAACTTAAATTGAACATACAAATCAAGTTTGAAGCAAACAAAAATTACTAAAAACAAGAGTTTGGGTATCACCTCCTTCTCTCACTGTAAAAGTCTAAAACCTACTGCGTCATTGGCGCTTTATCAAAAATTAGATGCGTCTTGAACAGTCTAGGAAAGTATAAACAACATCAAACTGAATATTTGATGTATAATGATATTAATTGTTGAAAGATCCTTCAGTTCAAGAACTTATTTCACTGTTATTTTTTTTATTTTCAATGCTGTAAGAACTGGAAAAGAAAATATTTGTAAAATAATTCGTTTTCACTTAAGCGCCAATGACGCAGTATTCTTTTGGTTATTATTTACAAATAGGAGGGAAGCAGTATCCAAACACTTGTTTTTAGTGAAACTATGTTCGTCTTGAACAACTTTAAAAAGAGCTAATAGATTAAACTGAATATTTGATGTATAATGATATTAATTGCTGAAAGCTCATCAGTTCAAACTGTTAGTATAATTTTAATGTTAGTATAATTAAATTTTAATCATTATAATGTTAGTATAAGTATAATTATAATTATAATGATTTTCAATATTATGTACAAAAGAAAATATTCGTCATAAAATTGGTAGTGTAATTTATATATGAGTATTCTATTATATTTGAAAACCTTTTTCACTTCTAAGAATTCTTTTGTGCCTATTCAAAGAGCTTGATGCAGAAAAGTTTTTTTTTTTATGGATAACACTTTCATATATGCATGTTGGAATTACCACTTAAAGTGACTTGGATCAAAATTTGTTATATATGCAATCTAAAGGGTTTTTCACCTGTACACCCTCATTGGATCTTATTTAAAGAGCCTTATTCAGAAAATCTTTTCTCATATATATTACACTAAAAGCATTTTTCACTTGTATGTACTCGTTTATGTTTAGTCAAACAATCCTGCCGAGCAAATTTTTTCTTACAAATATCAGAGTGGAAGGGCTTTTCACCTGTGTGCACTCGTTTATGACTAATCAGATTTTGCGACTGAGCAAACGTTTTCTTACACACATCACACTGGAAGGGTTTTTCACCTGTGTGCACTCGTTTATGACTAACCAAATGTCCTGACTGAGCAAAGGTTTTCATACATATATCACACTGGAAGGGTTTTTCTCCTGTATGCACTCGTTTATGTCTATTCAAATTCTCAAACCGAGCAAAAGTCTTCTTACACATATCACACTGGATAGGAGTTTCACCACCAATGCTGCAGATAGTTGTAGTTGTTACTTCTAAAATTAGGGAATTAAATTAAATAAAAGTCAATACAACAGCTAAGAGTATTACGTAACTATATCATATTGAGAGACATTGGATGATTGGGATTTATGCTTTAAAAATCTGTTTCGTTTCATAGAAATAATAGAAAATATTATTTAAAATTCAAGCAGGAGAAATATTTAACTGATAAAAGACTTAAAAGTTTTTATAATCATAAGAAGTCTAACACAATATTAAGGACTTTGATACTTTTGATAGTCAACTCCCACTTTCATTTCTTCCTTTCCTCGTAGAAGAAAGGATTTTCTCTTTATCTTTTCCTTCTTTTATCTCTTAGATTTTGTTTGACCGAAATTTAGGTTTTAGTTTCTTTCTTTTCTTTATTTTTTTTTCTCTATTTAATTATACTACTGAAAATCTTTACAATACAGTGGAACCTGATTTAAGGGAGGGGGAAAGCGCAACAAGGGGGGAAGGAAGATGTATATACATCTTCCTGTAGATATATATAGTAAGATATATATATATATATATATATATATATATATATATATATATATATATATATATATATATATATATATATATATATATATATATATATATATATATATATATATATATATATATATATATATATATATATATATATATATATATATATATATATATATATATATACATATATATATGACATTGAAGTGGCTTGCTTGTGCAAGACTTGGTCCGCGTCTGACACATGCACGGTTATTTCCGGGTACGATGTGTATCTACTCCCAAGATTAAATAAGGACGAGGCCATTGTGAGTCATGGTGGCGGAGTTGGTTTTCTTTGCAAGTCTGCAATTCCGAATCGAGCCCTAAATATGCCTATCCCTAGGAAACCTGAGCACGAAGGTCTGTGGCTTTGGACAAGACCCCGATACTTACCAAAAGAAGTATCGTCAATCATTTTTGGTGTAGTCTACTACCCGCCAAGAGCATCGTTCCGAAAGGAAGTCGTACTCTACCTACAGTATTCGGTTGACTACATAAGATCCCAATACCCATACGCTGCCATTCAGATCCTGGGTGACTTGAATGATTTAAAGGCTAGCTGGCTCTCAAGTTCACTCTCACTTACGCAAGTTGTTGAAGTCCCAACACGCGAGGAAAAAGTACTAGACCTTATCTTTACCAATATTGAGGAGTTCTATAATGCCCCCTACACTCTCCCCGCTATTGGTATGAGTGACCACCTTACTGTAATATGGAAGCCTAGCAGAAAACCCCCTGACAGATCCCAGTCAGTGGTGAAGTACCGCCCACAAACTCAAGAACCACTCCAGATTTACCGAGAGTGGCTAGCTAGGAAAAACTGGTCGAAAGTCCTTACTATGAGGAACGGCAACAATATGATGCAAGAGGTCACTGCTCAGCTTTTCCATGAATATAAAGTAATATTTCCCAAAAAGACAATCCTGGTCAAGTCACAAAATAAGCCGTAGGTGACAAAAGAGATTAAGGATTTGGAGTTGGATTAGAATCAGAGTCTTTCTTAACAATACTTTATAAGTTTAGCGTGAAGAGAGGGGTATGGGAAGCCCTTTTATGTACGGAATAATTACATTCTTAGACCACAATTCCTCCCTTTTTTATTATATTTTTCATTTTGTAATTTTCTTTCCTCTCTGAGTTTCATTTGTTACGGAATAATAACTACCGTATATTACAATGGACAAATAAATCTAAAACGAACAGAAATTAAAACAAACCGAAATCAAACTCAATCAAACTCAAATCAAACTCAAACTTAAAACCGAATCAAACTCAAAACAAGCAACCATTAAGACGAGTAGGGCTGACGCCCTTTATGCATTCTAAAGACCAGCGCATAATTTACTGAAAACAATATTTTGAGCTGAATATTTCTATTTCTCAGAATATCACGAAAATACACCATTATAAACAAGATCACTGAAACAAAACTAATGAATGTGGATTAGCTATTTAATATATATTAAACTGATAACCCATATGTGCCTAGTGTCATGATAAAGTTCAACACCACCCTCAACGTTTTTCTGAAGGTCTAGCTAATGCCTTTAAAATTAGTAAAAGGTGTAGGCACAGTAGCAGAAGTAATAGTAAAAGCAATAGGAGCAGCATTGGTGATAGCAGTAGTAGTATTAGGCGTAAGCAGTAATAGTGTGCATACTGTACCATTTTGGCCAAGTCCAAGAAACCCTTCTCATGCCCTGATAGTTTCAATTTAATACTTTAAGCTATTTACGAAATATTACTGACACGTCTTGTTGATAACCTGCATGGCAGGACAAGGGGGGGCACAATTCGAGAGAGCTCGTCTGAGGGAGGCGAATTCATGTACTTGTAGAAAACTGCATTCGACGCTACATCAAACCTTTCATTTAGAGGCTGGAGCCTCTTTTTAAGAATGTAGGCTGTGTCCAGCCTCTTTTTAAGAGGCTGGAGCCAATTTTAAGAATGTAGACAAGAATTGCTGTAGCGATTCTTGTCTACACAAGAATAGGCGCAGCCCGCCCTATTTGCCCTATTCTGGATCTTCTGAAGTGGTGCCAACAGCGTAAAATATCTCCGTTAAGTCTCAGTTTTTCTCGTTTTTGTTTTTTTACTCCAAATCTTTTAGTCGTTTGAAAAAGTTACACTATTCTGACAACCTAGACACACATTTTTCTACGATTACCCTCTGACCCTCCTTTTAATTCAAAAGTCAGCGTTCAATTTTTTCTTTCCCCCCACAAACATACATCGGCAGTTTCAAATGAATTATGATTCCAATTTGTTTCTGAGATAATGAAGATTTGCTATTTTGATAGCCTATTTGATTACCACCATTTTGATTACCAGAGACGCGACATTTTGAAAATGATCTACCATTCTAAGTTTAAAGTTTCTCTACACCTCCTGCTGCTTTCTTTAGCCTACCCTTAATTTTTGACTCCGCTCCCCTTACTGTTCTAGAGATCCTGCAAATTTGATGTTTGATAGCCAGGATGGAAGAAGGCTTTTTGATTTCTTATTTCTCCAAGTTGAAGTTCAACGCGCCCTTTTCCCCTCGCACATACCGGAATAAACGTTCCTGAAGATTTCAATTTGATATCTGAAACTGGGCAAATTTGCCAGACTTTCAAAAACGATGGAAAACAAGCCTCAAAAGTCAAGGAATCTATTGAAAACTTCCCCATCAAATTCAACGTATCAGAGGAATCTACTGTTGAGGTTCCAAACTCCCCTCTGACAAAAATTTTTGCCAGAAGAAAGATCACTGATGCGTGTAGATTTTTTTCTTTGTTCTTCCAAGAGGAGATCATATCGAAGCAATGGTCGTATGAGATCAGGAGAGGGCTCATTTGAACGGAAATTAAAAGTTCTATTCCCTGTTCAAGTTCTATTCCCTGTTCAATTCAATATCGGGTATCAATTTGCCTCTACAATACTCGGGTATCGGGTATCAATCTGTTTGTAAAAGTTTCACGGAGTAGAAATTCATAAATTAAAGCCTAGTATTTTTTCAAAGATCTACACTATAAAATAAAATGAAATGGCATGTCTAGAAACTACGCTATATTTTAGGGAGCTACAATCCTCAACCCCTCTCCTTGTGACAGATAATTTCTTACTTCCTAGATGTATACCACATCTTTAAACATTTTTTCTACTCGGGACTAAATAGCATAAAAATTGAAGGGTTGTAATTCGCAAGTTTCTTCACATACAAGGCGATTCAGTATGTTTTGATTTGAAGGTCTCAGTTTTCGGTTAATTGAATTAAAAAAGAAAGAATTCGGTTTAGATAAACTAAAATACAAATTGTGTATACATCCTCCCTTCCTTTGACCCTGTTGCTTTGTTTATTTGTTTCATTTTACATAATTCGTCGGAAAAAAAATCAAGAAAAGTATATGAGAATTCGGACCTAAGTCCATAAAAAAAACTTATAAACTATAAACAGTATTGTTGTTTGGGGTTGTACCTCCCGATAATTTGGAGAAAACATTATTAGGACAGGGCCCCTTTTCGTAAATTTTTATGTAACAAAAACGAAAAGAAAACCCAAAGTACACTTTTTAGGTGCCATGTGGCGGCACTTTGTGATTACCTTATTAAGTCAAATTTATAAAGAGCAATAAAATTTATAAATTTGTCCATAGATGAGCCAATAATTAGCTCTCTATGATGTCGATGTGTCCGACCCAGCCCTTCCATTCAAAAATGTCACCCAAATTGGGCTTTTTGTGCACCATGTGGCACTTTTTGATGGCCTTATCGAGTCTAAACTGAAAAAAAAAGATGAGATATAAGAATTAGCTTTTATGAATCTTTAAACAGTCTTCTATAATTTCTTAGACCCTACTGCATTTCCATTTACGAAAAATTTATCGAGAAAAACGGGTTTTAATTTCAGCAATGTAGTGAATAAAAAATAAAAACAAAATAACACTTTAATTAGAAAAAGTTCTAGATATTTCGGCCCCACGTCCTTTCTCGACGGGAAAAAACAAAATAAACTTTAAGTAAGAGAGAAAAAAGAATTTTTTTTAAAAATAACACACAAAAAATGACAACTAAACCCACAAAAAACTAAATAAATGAACAAGTAAGTAAAACTTTTATTATAATAAACAACTTCAAGCACTGATGTTACTACATAAGAATAAAACCAAAGCGAATGTCTATAGTGCAAACAATGGGTTACTTTCCTCTTTAACAGTCAGTGGATAAATGGGATCTGTTAAAAGTGAAGATTACATTTACTAGAACAACCAAAAAAGGTCGCAAAAGCCCAGGTCTATTACCCCTAACTAAATTTCCCAGGTTAATGAACAGATTTATGAATTCTACTCCCCAACCAAGTTTTAAATAAAGGCGCTAATTTAAGAATGGCATTTTTGAATTGTCGTGGGTTACTAAATATTTTTGATCGAATATCCCTGTTTATTTCTCATCATATTATAGATGTCTTCGCCTTTTGTGAAACATTTTTAAATGATTCGACAAAGACATTTATTAATAATCAGGATTATACTTTTTTTCATAAGAATCGGATTAATAAAAAACAGGGAGGGGTAGGTTTTTTCATTAAATCAGCAATTCAGTCAAATCTGGTGAGTGAATTTAATCAACTATATCTTGAAATGGCGTTTGAATTTTTGGCAGTTAAAATAGATGTAAATGGTATGAAACTTTCGTGTTGTGTTTTTTACCGGCCTCCAAGGTCTTCTGCTTTAAAATTCATGGAACTTCTTGATGATTTTGTGCTTATTGCTTTAAAAAGTATCCAGAAATAGTTATCATGGGTGACTTTAATATTTATTTATATAATTCTAATAATTCAAGAGGTAATTTTCACGGAATCTCTTCTGACGGGGCTGACTTATTATCAGTTTCCCTGTTTGGTGATCTCTTACCAGGTTATGGAGTCCCAACAAGAATAACAAAAGATTCTGCTTCCCTTATTCATAATTTATTTCCGAATCGGGAACTAAAGTCTAGTGATGTGGTTATTGAAGATTTTTCAGACCATTTGATGCTTGTGACTGACCTTCACTTGATTACAGAGTTTAATAGGCCTACTAGAAGAAAAATGAGAGTGACTAACAGAAACTCCTTAAGTACACTTAAAGTATTCCCTTCTTTAAGTGATTTTTCTTCTTGTTAAGAGTCTTCGGACCCTGATTTTGCTGCTGAATTTTTGTGAATCAGTTTAAACGTTGTTTCAATAATGCTTTCCCTCTCCGCCCAATATCAAGAAGAAATAGTATAAAGCCGATTAAGCCTTGGATATCTCATGGATTGCTGGTATCAATAAAAAAATAAGAATCTGTTACATAAGGCATACTTAATGCATCCATCTGAAGTTAAATTAGCTGAATTTCGCAGATGCAAAAATAATTTAACAAAAACTTTAAGATCAGCAAAAAGTCATTACTTCGCCGAAGCATTTGTTGAAGCAGAAGGGTTCCCCAAAAAGACATGGAAAATAATTAATAAGTGCTTAGGAAAGCATAAAACCCATGATCTCCCTGATGAATTAGTAGCTGAAGATGAAACTAAACTTCCTACAGGGAAAGTGGAAGTTATCAATCCATTAAATATGCACTTTGCGAAAATTGGTGAAGAAACCACGTCAACTGCTGAAAACAAGCTAGCCCGTCATCTGGATAATGAAACTGAAGAGGACTTTCAATCATATCTACCCCCGTCTCACAATTGCTCCATTTTTCTCACCTCTGTAACCTCAGATGAACTTTTACTTACAACAAACCTTTTGAAGAATGGAACTTCGGAAGGGATTGATGGGTCATCTACTCATCTGATTAAGTGCGTAGCACCAAATATTGTAATCCCGCTTTCCCATGTGTTCAACCTCTGCTTTAAAACCATCAAAAGCATGAGCCTGAGAAAATGTGTGGGATTTTTGAAAAAGGGGGGAAGTTTATTAACCCTACAAATTTCATGACAGTTTGCCGAATTGGCACAGAAATACCCTTTCTTCTGCATTGTGTGCGATAGCACAGGATGGCTGCTATTTGAAACCGCCGCTTCCATATTAAGTTTTGCTCGTTTTGAGTTTGAATCGGTATATTTATTGTAATTTCTATTCTTTTTGGGCTCGTTGTCTAATCCTTATTTCATTGGCTTTATAGTCAATTTGATACTGTTCTCGAATTTTGCCAACCATTTTCTTCAGCTTCCTCGCCATTTCATATTTGTTCCAATCACGTTCACCTTTTAGATGGGAGGCAGCATTCAACATGACATATTTCACTTGACCCTGAACATTGATATTTCACTTGACCCTGAGACTAACCAAGTCACCTAGAGAAAAAAGAAGAGAAATTACTGAGCAACGAAATGAGTAAGTCTATCACAAACACAGGGAGATCTGAGTAGATCTCGACAATTCCAAAGCCAAAAATCAGCTCATTAGAAAGACATTGACATAACGATAGTTACCTAAATAAGCGTTTCTTCTATGATGTAACATTATAAATTAGAATATCCCAAATGAACACAAACCTGGATTATTTTGATGAAACTTCGACATCAAATTTTGACAAATTTGATCAAACTTCTGCAAGCCATATTGCGGGAAAATTGGGCACATTAATTAAAATTTAATCAATTTTGACTGGGATCAGTGATGTCTAAGATCTTTAGCTCTTTGATTGGGTAAAACATTTAATAAAACAGTGCAAAATAAGACAAGTAATGGTAAGAAACTGGCCTAGTGATTAACCTGAAGATATTCTGTTCACATTGAAGGCTATGGCTTTGAGGAGGATCTTGAATTCGTCTTCACTAACGTTTTTGGCGATGAGAAATCTGGAACAAAAGTCTAGTGATGTGGTTATTGAAAATTTTTCAGACCATTTGATGCTTGTGACCGACCTTCACTTGATTACAGAGTTTAATAGGCCTGCTAAAAGAAAAATGAGAATGACTAACAGAAACTCCTTAAGTACACTTAAAGTATTCCCTTCTTTAAGTGATTTTTCTTCTTGTTTAGAGTCTTCGGACCCTAATTTTGCTGATGAATTTTTTGTGAATCAGTTTAAACGTTGTTTCAATAATGCTTTCCCTCTCCACCAAATATCAAGAAAAATAGCATAAAGCCGATTAAGCCTTGGATATCTCCTGGAATGCTGGTATCAATTAAATCTTAAAATCTGTTACATAAGACATACTTAATGCATCCATCTGAAGTTAAATTAGCTGAATTTCGCAGATACAAAAATTATTTAACAAAAATTTTAAGATCAGCAAAATTCATTACTTCACCGAAGCATTTGTTGAAGTAGAAGGGTCCCCCAAGAAGACATGGGAAATAATTAATAAGTGCTTAGGAAAGCATAAGACCCATGATCGTCCTGATGAATTAATAGCTGAAGATGGAACTAAACTTGCTACAGTGAAAGTAGAAGTTGTCAATGCATTAAATATACACTTTGCAAAAATTGGCGAGTAAACTGCGTTATCTGCTGGAAACAACCTGGCCTGTCATCTGGATAATGAAACTGGAGAGGACTTTCAATCACATTTACTCCCGTCTCACAATTCCTCCATTTTTCTTACTCCTGTAACCCCAGATGAACTTTTACCTACAATAAACCTTCTAAAGAATGGATGTTCAGAAGGGATTGATGGGTCATCTACTAATCTAATTAAGTGCGTAGCAACAAATATTGTAATCACACTTCCCCATATGTTCAACCTCTGTTTTAAAACCGGAAGATTTCCTTCTTGTTTCAAGTCTGCAAGAATTATCTCTTTGTATAAAGAAGGAGATCCGAAGAACCCAACAAACTATCGGCCGATTTCAATCCTGTCTACATTTGAGAAGTTGCTCGAAAAGTGCCTATATAACCGTATAGTCAGCTTTCTAATGAAATCTAAATTTTTTAGTTCTATACAATTTGGGTTTTGGAAGTCTTACTCTACTGAGCATGCTATTATGGCAATGAATCAGTTTGTTCATGACGCCCTCGACAAAGGTGATATTCCTGCTACAATTTTTATTGACATTAAAAAGGTATTTGATACGATTTCCCATAAAATATTGCATACTAAACTTGATAACTGTGGCATAAGATGCCCAGTTAATGACTTGGTAATGTCATACCTACAAAACCAAAATCAGTATGTAGATGGAGGCGATACTTTTTCCTCATCAGTATCTCAATCTCATTCAGTTGGAGTCCCACAAGGCTCTATTTTGAGTCCACTCCTATTTCTTATCCATGTTAATGATATCAGTAATAGCATCAAAGATATTGGCCTTAAAACATTATTCGCCGATGACACGGCATGCAATTTCAGCAGCCCCGACTCTAGATCTTTGAAGCTTAGGTTGGTATCAGCACTGAAGAGGCTTATCTTATGGTTTTTCGAGAAATAAATTGACTATTAATTGTACTAAGACAAAAATCATTATCTTCTCTCGTACTGGGAAAACAGCACCGGAAATTATGATGATTAATATTCAAGGCCTACCCATTAAAATTTGAAAGGTGATGATATTAAATACCTCGGGATAATACTGGATTCAAGTTTATCCTTTAAAAGCCATGCAATTTATATTCGAATGAAACTGGCAAGAAATATTGGAATGATGAATCATCTGAAATTCGTTCTGCAGTTTTTTGCCCTGAAATCTCTTTATCATTCTCTAGTGCATTCATATATAAATTACTGACCCATTATTTTTTTGAATACTTTTAAAACTCATATTCTTCCTCTTCAGAGGCAACAAAATAAAGCTCTACGTCTATTGAAAAATTGCCTTCCTAGCCCGTTTTCTTACGCTGGTAAATCGTCAACAAAAAGTATGTATAAAATTTTAAATATCCCTCCACTGGATCTTTTCCCTTCTTTCCATTCTGTTCTTTATGTGATTAAACATGTTCAAAGTCTTTTGCCAGAGTATTTTTATTTGCATAATATTTTTTTCAGGATGATAATCAGGTTTTGCATGCATATTGGACCCGTGGCAGTTCTGTAGTCCGTCAGGCTTTAATAAAATCTGAAAGGTCCCGTTATTCACCAAGGCATAGTATTATATATAATTAGAATAAATTTCATAGTTTTGTAGATCTGAATGAATGTTGGTTAATAATAAAATTAGATTAATGAATCACTTAATTAGTAATTATTAATTTGATTTATTTTCTGGGGTGGATGCTCCTCATTTCACTTTATTTATTTGGTTATTTTGATTTTATTCAGATTTTGTTTGTTGTTACCGTACGGAGAGTTGAAGAGCAATCTTTTTATTCCAGTATCCGGAGATTCTATTATTTATTTATTGTTCAGTGTATATAAGCCCACACACTGTGGGTCATTAATTTGATAGTTTTGTCAAAACATTTTTTATTGATTAATAAAGAACTTGAAGTGGATTTTTTATTTGCTAGTTTAGCTGCAGTCCGTTGACTTTTGCCAGCTTTGACATCGTCCTGGCTTTTGTTTACAGGGTTATCGCTTATTCCAGGACAATTATCTAAATCACTACTGGTCGACAATTTTATCTACTCCTTAATTAAACTATTATAAATTAAATTCATTCTAAAATCTCCTTCATCCTTATTAATATAAAAACAAAAGAAAATGTTCCCCTGTGATTAAAACTTTTTTATTGTAATTACCTGACAATCTATTCTCCATCATTACACTTCTGAGCCAGATCTTGACCCTTCGAAGTGCGCTGAATCGACTTTAAAGTGTGCTGAAGCACCTTCCTCTAGTTTCGTGTTCCTTCAGAGGGCACTCGATCTGGTTGGTCACTCTGGATTTGTCCCAATTAAAAAAAGGAACAGTGTCACAATTGATAATAAGGAAAGAGTTGCAGAGCAATGGGTAGTATCTGGTGAGCCGTGATAAATTTACAGGAAATGATACAGAAAAGGATGAAAAACTTCTGACATTTTGAATGTTAATGAAGATTTATTTTCTGAGGAAAAATTATTCTCAGTGCTAAAAGGGTAAAAAAATACTAGGTCTCTGGTGCTGATAGTGTTGTAAATGAGTTTTTTTTTAATATGGTAGTTTCGAGGTTAGAAGTAAGTTAGTGAAAATTATAAGATATTTTTGAAAAAAGAAAAAGTACCCTAATGATCTTAGAAAAACTAATTAAGCCCCTCCATAAGCAAGGTGATTATAGTCAGTGTGGTAATTATAGACGAGAGTGTTTCCTGTAGGAAGCTTATTACTTGGCAAATTTTTCTTTTCGGCCCAAGAAGCAGGGCCCTGACCAGCCAAAAACAGGTTGTCTCCAAATGGGGTGGGAGGATGTCACTAGCAAAGTTCTACAGAAAAAAAAGTTAGTCCCTCTCAACCTTATGAGAGGGAGCGAAGAGGGAGGCTTCGAATAACATGGCATGGAGGAAGAGAATGCGTAGATGTGTTGAGCTCAGGTGGCTTCGTGTTAAAGTAAGTTATTAGTATCAGTAGTAGGAGGAATGTTTCATATGAAAACAAAAGGACTGCAAAGAAAGTGGAGAAAGCATTAAAAAATGAACTAAGGAGGTGTGAAGTGGAGGCCATGGACAAAATTGCCGAGCATCTGGAAGATGCAGCTAGACGGCATAATAGTAAAATATTGTACTGGCATGTTAACAAATTGAGAGGGAGTAGTCAATCCGGACTTGGGCCAGTTAAAGATAGGAATTGGGCCGCAATTAGCAATAAGGAAAAAAACAAAAGAGAGATGGGCCGAACATTTTAAGAATTTCTTTAACCGACATAGAGTTGCAGGAAAATATATAGAGGAAATGAAAAGGTTTGTGATACCTTGAATGTGAAGGAAGATTTGTTTTGTGAGGAGGAATTAGCAAAAGTACTAAAAATATTAAAAAATAATAGGGCTAGTGGTGCTGATAGGGTGGTAAATGAGTTTCTTAAATATGGTTGCTCTTAGGTTAGAAAGAAATTACTGAAGATTATGAATATGATTTTTGAAAAGAGGGAAGTATCTAACGATTTTAGGAAAAACCTTTAATCAAGCCACTTTATAAGAAGGTGATAAAAACGTGAGTGTAATAATTATCGATGTATTTGTCTGGTCTCTGTAGGTAGAGAGGCTGATCCAGAAAATCTTTTTTCATATATATTAAACTAAAAGCATTTTTCTCTTGTATGTACTCGTTTATGTGTAGTCAAAGTTGACAAATCAGCAAAAGTTTTCTTACATATGTTACACTGAAAGAGTTTTTCATCAGTATGCACTTGTTTATGTGTAATCAGGTGTGCCAACAGACCATTTTTTTTTTTGCATATGTTACATTCGAAGGGTTTTTCATCTGTATGCACTCGTTTATGTATAGTAAAATTATCCAACTGAGTAAAAGAATTCTTACACATAACACATTGGAAGAGTTTTTCATCTGTATGCACTCGTTTATGTTTAGTCAAATGTCCCAACTCAGCAAACGTTTTCTTACAAACATCACACTGAAAGGGTTTTTCACCTGTATGTACTCGTTTATGTTTAGTCAAATAATCCAGCCGAGCAAATGTTTTCTTACATATATGACAGTGGTAGGGTTTTTCCATTGTATGCATTCGTTTATGTCTAGTCAAATGCCCCGACTCAACAAAATTTTTCTTACATATATCACACGGAAAGGGTTTTTCACCTGCATGTGCTCGTTTATGATAAGTCAAAGATGCCGAGTGAGTAAAGGTTTTCTCACATATATTGCACTGGAAGGGTTTTTCTCCTGTATGCACTCGTTTATGACTGATCAAATGTTCTGACTGAGCAAAAGTTTTCTTGCATATATCACACGGAAAGGGTTTTTCACCTGCATGTGCTCGTTTATGATAAGTCAAAGATGCCGAGTGAGTAAAGGTTTTCTCACATATATTGCACTGGAAGGGTTTTTCTCCTGTATGCACTCGTTTATGACTGATCAAATGTTCTGACTGAGCAAAAGTTTTCTTGCATATATCACACTGAAAAGGTTTTTCCCCTGTATGTACTCGTTTGTGTCTAATCAAATCTCCCAACTTAGCAAAGGTTTTCTCACATATATCACACTGGAAGGGTTTTTCTCCTGTATGCCCTCGTTTATGTCTATTCAAATTTTCAAACCGAGCAAAAGTCTTCTTACACACATCAAACTGGATAGGAGTTTCACCACCAATGCTGCAGATAGTTGTATTTGTTACTTCTAAAATTAGGAAATAAAATTAAATAAAAGTCAATATGACAGCTAAGAGTATTACGTAACAATATTATATTGTGAAACATTGGATGATTGGGATTTATGCTTTAAAAATCTTCTTCGTTTCATAGAAATAATAGAAAATATTATTTAAAATTCAAGCAGGAGATATATTTAACAGATAAAAGACTTAAAAGTTTTTATAATCATAAGAGGTCTAACACAATATTAAGGACTTTGATACGTTTGATAGTCAACTCCCACTTTCATTTCTTCCTTTCCTCGATGAAGAAAGAATTTTCTCTTTATCTTTTCCTTCTTTTATCTCTTAGATTTTGTTTGACCTAAATTTAGGTTTTAGTTTCTTTTTTTTCTTTATTTTTTTTTCTCTATTTAATTATACTACTGAAAATCTTTACAATACAGTGGAACCTGATTTAAGGGAGGGGAAGGGGGAAAGCGCAACAAGGGGGGGAGGCAATCTAAAAAGACAAAATAGTGAACGAAGAAAAACCTCCTGGAAAAAGAACTACATATTAGTTTAATTTATATTTAACGTTTAGGTAACTCAGTGCCAGTGAAAGAGGCAAACAAAAGTTTTCTAAGAGCTAAAAGCTCAAGGTAATTAGTGTCGTGGCTTGTGTTAATTAACATATAACGGAATTAAGGATCAGTCAATTTAGGGCATTATCCTTAATAAGGAAAAAATCACTAACATAGCTCATATACAAGTACCTTTTATATTTTTACTTAGCTAAGTTTCAGCTGGTGGCCGGTGTCTACCCCTCACCCCCAGAAAATACACCATGGATAAGGCTTCCCAAATTTGAGAACTTTATTTGAGTTTTTGTTTTTTATTTTCTGTAGGGGGAAGGAATTTTGGTGCTTGTGTATTATACACCACTCACTCAAGTTTACGATGAGTAAAAATTGAGAATGAACTGGTTTCTTCGTTAGTTTCTTCATTACTGTAAGAATGGATTTCTGACATATATCTGTTGACATATGTCTGTTGACAAAAGTAACAGATATATATATATATATATGTATATATATATATATATATATATATATATATATATATATATATAGATATATAATATATATATATATATATATATATATATATATATATATATATATATATATATATATATATATATATATATATATATATATATATATATATATATATATATATATATATATATATATATAATATATATATATATATATATATATATATATATATATATATATATATATATATATAAAGCATTAAAATAAATGTAAAATAATTTTACAACAACCTTTTATTTTTGATTACTTTACTAGGTTTCAGCTATCCCTGCAATGATGATTTATGTCAAATTTGGAGTGTTTCAGGTTTACATGGATAATCTTTTCCGATTGTCGTGCAAGGAAAGGAGAGACAATAAGGAGGCAAATAATGAAGGAAAGAATAATAAGGAAAAAAGAGGAAATAAGAATGCCAGGAAGAGTCGGGTGCAACTAAAGACTATTCTAACAATCTTGTACATGAATTAAGAGATGGTGTGATCTGTTCTACATCAATTGCTCCCCGTATGCTGCCTAAGATATAGATATCTTATGACTGCTAATGCACCTTTCATGGCAAGGCTCCACCTGACTCTTAAACGAGTAAATCCCATCTGACTCTTAAACCACTATGCCTTCTCAAGACCAGAACATAATTTTCACTTTACTGAAAACCAATACATTTTAAATGTTTTCACTTTTTTAACTTTAATAAATAAAAAAAAGTATCAAAACTTTGAGGAATAAAAATCAGTAAATATATATTAAACAGACAATCCACGCTAATTGTTTTTTTTTTCTGTCCAATATTAGGAGCCTGTTATCCCTGTTTAGGAACAATTTATTTTCATCAAAATATTTGCTTGAGTATAGGAGAGTCTTACCTTATTGCCTATTGTCAATAGTTTTACCTTATATGGGGAGGTTTTGGGGTACACAAAAAAGTTAAAAGATTTGTTCCAAACTTATTATTTCATTACAAAATGCATTTTTTTAAAGTTATATAATCCACATGCATTCATTACTAAAAATTGAGTTGGATAAAAAATTCAAAACAGTTTCTCTTCTGTCGGCTGCGATATTTTTTTACATCTTGGTAAAATGGCAGTTTTAAGTGGCATAACAAAATAAGAAGGAAACATAGCTGAATTGTTTTGAAATCCTTGGATTTATGATTAATTAGTATGTTTGAAACCAATGTTTTAATCCATTTTTATATCCAAAAAATTATAGAAAGAAATTATTATTTTCAAGGGCCCTGAAAAGGCTTAAATTTAAATTTGCAAGAAAAGCGATGATTATATTCAGAAAGAGCATAAAAAATGACATGAAGTGGTATATTTATTTTATTCATAGGTCTATTAGGTCTATTTCAACTTAGTAGGTCTATTTCAACTTATTTTGAACTTTATAAATCAGAATTTAGACATGTTAAGAGGCTCAATACAATTTCCTTGGGACTTGTGTGGGCTGTAGATCTAATCCTGAAAATTTTATTTTTATAACACAAATTTTGTGTAAATTTATACGTGAAAGTTTTGTGTAAGTTTTTTTTTCATAAATGGTTTGATACCATTTAGAGGGGGACAGGAGAGGCACATACTTTAAAAGACCTTCCTGGAGCACTGTTTAGGCTCTGAAACCATTTATGAAAGTTTTATTCACCTAACTCGACTAATTTCTAAGATAGACATATGCGGAAGATCAAGAACGTCACCTAATCTACTGGTATATTTTCTTTTTCCAACAGTATTTCCACTCTACACTATAGCCTATCTTCATCAATTTAACCCTGTCTCCTTCTGATGTGGCGGATTGCCTCCCTTATAAAATCCTTAGCTAAAACTGGTTTTAGTTGGAAAACTCCGAAAAAGCATGTAGAATTCAGGTAATTCATATAGAAACTACTGTTTAACTAGCTAGGAAAAATTGGGAGGTTTTGACCCGATTTACCCCACTATTCCCATTTTTCCAATGATAATTTTTCCCAGATTTTTACTACAAGATATTGAGAAAAAGTCACCTCAATGAGAATAATTTAAGAAAAAAAACAGGAATTTTTTTTATAAAACTCATTAAAATTTTGAAAAAACAGTGATATTTTTCCTAGTTAAGCAACAAATATTTGCCGAGTTTTAGCCCAATTTGCCCCTTCAAATGGGATTCCTCCATGGAAAGTTCCTCCCACAAAAAGTCCATCTCCCTTAAAATTCCCTCCAGACACTTCCGTCCTCAATGAAAATCCCCCCCCGTAGAATTTCTTGCAGATGAAACTAAAAACAAATAAAACCCCCACCAAAAAAAGCAATTGTCGTAACTTATCCACGTAGGGAAAAAAGCTAATAGAGTTACTTCGATGAGAACACCAAAGCAACTACTTTTATTTTTTTATTTTTAGTTTTAGTTTTTTTTTTATCTTCTCTTGTGCTGAAGACGCCTAGTTTTGGCACAGGTGAAATATCAGCGTTGTACTAAAATTTTAGTCTTTTCTCTCTATTGGCTGTAGTTTCGTATGTCATTTTTTCATTGAGTTTTTTCTCTCTGTTAGTTTTTTGTCATGGCTGGCCAGTTCGGCTTAAGATCTTTCATTTGAAAATTATCTTCAGCAAATTTTTACTTGAAAACAGTCTTTAAGCTCTAATTGTCTTTCCGGTCAAGTAAGAAAATTCCCTCTTCCACAGAAATGTTTTCGGACAAATCAAATAACACCAAACATTTCCCTCGGACCCTTTCAACTTGCAAAATAAAGCTGACAAAGGAAAGAAAAAGTAAGAAAAATAAAAAGAATTTCGATTAGGAATTCTGTTTAGTCTCCTTTGTATTACCCTTAGAAAAATCCCCCCCATTGAAAAATGCGTAAGCTACCCAATAACAAATACCACACATAAACAGTGGGCAAATCTTATATCTTAAAAACCTATCCCCAGGGGCGACGGTAAGTCTGTTATCTCCAAGGGCATAGTTTTGGAACCTTTCAGCCCTGTTGAACAAAATGGCTATCTCAAAATTTTGATCAAACTATTTTGGAGAAAAACGGGACGTGGGATGCGTGCTAGCTGCCTTCCAACTTTTTTAGTTACTTAAAAAAGGGCACTAAAACTTTTGATTGCTGTTCAAATGAGCCCTCTCTCGATGTTCTAGAACCATTGGTCCAATAAAATCACCTATAAGGAAAAAAAAAACAACAAATAAACACGCATCTGTCATCTTTCTTCTAGTAGAAATACAAAATTCCATATTTTTGTAGATGGGAGCTTCGAACCTCTACAGTTGGGTTCCCTGATACAGTGAATCTGACAGTGTGATTTTCATGAAACTTCTTTGACTCTGAGGGGGAATTTCTACCCTTTTAAAGAAATCAGGCAAATTTTCTCAGGTATGTAGCCTTTTATGGGTAACACTAAGCTTAATGAATCTTATTTATCTGGAATCAGAATAATAAGCCAAATCTTTTTATATATATTAATATCAAAATTCCGTTTTTTAGAGTTTCGGATACTATTGAGCCGGGTCGTTTTCGTATTTGTATAATAAGAAAATTATGAGAAGTCTTTAAGGAACAATTCTTTCAGGCGGACAATTTTCAGAGGAAGAAAAGTCATCAAAAATTACGTAAAAAAAAGAAAATCATTTTTTTTTTTTTACATGAAAGGAGGCTAAAGAAACTTTTCTAGGTAGAGTTGTTCAGAGAAAAATTTAAATTTAAAAATTTAAATAAGTTAATGAAATTACAAAAAATCAATGACCTTTCCTTGTTCAAAATTAAGTTAACATGAGGAATTAAGTAATGCCATAACATTGAAACAGTAACATCAAAATTACGTACTGGAAAATAACACGAGGAAAACGTTGTTTAACTAATCAAAACTCTGTCAATTTCAGTAAACTAATTGTAAAAAATCTATAAATTTAACAGAAAAGCTTCTATAATGTATTCATGTCTCTCTCATGGATCTCTATAAAAATTAGATGAAAACAAATTATGATGTTAATTCATAACTTTGCTGCTCACTTGTACTACTACCACTACTATTAACAACTCCCTGTGGCACCAAGCCACCCTATGCCAATACAGCTATGCATGGTCCTCCTCCATGCCAATCTGTTTAAAGCCTCCCTGTTTACCCCCCCTCCCCCTTTAAAGGAACTCCTATAATCCTTCCATCTTTCCTTGTGACATCCTCCTACTCCTTTTGGTGACAACCTCCTTTCGTTTTGCCCTAGATGTTTAGGTGTCAAGCACGATCTTTGAAAATCTGTTTTTCTTCGTCCCCACGAAATGTGTCTGAGTCATTTCAATTTCTCTTATTATAGCCCTAGAAATTTAAATAGAACCAAACTATTAAAGAGCTTATGGTTTGAGATACCGTCAGTAATATGTTTACCCAAAACAATTTATAGGTAATTTCTCTAGAAAACATCTTGCAGATCTCCTCAGTTTTTGGAGTGCCCGTTCTTCAGAATCATACCTGATAACTACCGTCAGTATAGCTTCAAAAATGATTCAGTATGTATGACGGATTACAGGGCAAAGCTAGGGTTCTAAGTTAGGAGGGGGGATATAAAGATTCTGCTAAAAAATTCTCCAATGTGCCAACACACAAGGACAAATAAGCTAAATTAAGACGCCCAAAGATCCAAAGCTTCGGTATGTTTTGGATTTCTTTTGGAAGGGGGGGGGGGGTATCCATTCTCTTCACTTAGCTGTGTCCGTCGAGGGATATACCTCCTAAATATCTAGCTCTGTGTGCTAAGGTTATATAGTACTTTTAGAAACCATCTTATTCTAATCAAACAGCCATTGTGTTTCAGGTTAGGTTTTCCATTGTGTTTAATAGAGTACATTATCACAGCATTAGTACACCAAAATCAAACGCTTAAATATCAAATCATATTACAAGAAGATCCTGAAAGGGTTCCACATGCACGGCAATATTTCTAAAAGAAACCATAATTCCTTTGAAATTTAAAATTTGAATTTAAACCTACAACAGAATAGAAAAATAAAGAACAATTAAAGAAACCATTTTCCTTATAGTACCTGCTTTTCAGCCAGCCCCTTTGACTTTTAGTGTCATCTGCTCCAATGTAATTTTCATTTCTCTGATCTAGTGCGTACAACATTTATGCAGAATTTTTTTTTTCATGGAGGGGATGCAAGTTCTAGAAACGAATTATTTAAAATGCGATTTAGAAAAAATATATAATATTTGCCCATTGTAGGAATATGTGAATTATAGAATTTGAGAAATTATATGAAAATAGCGAGATTCGCAGGGAACAATAAAAAAAGAGGGCAATAAATAAATCGTAGAAGCAAATTGCCCTTTAAACTTTTCACATCTCCACAGTATCCACCTTTCTGACTGAAAATGTAACAAGTAACTGGAGCTATCTAACTAGATAATTTTTAGTACTTATTATTGCCTCATTCCAAATTCATTCCATTTCCATCCCATTGATTCCAAATTCAACCTACTTAGTCTTCTTGATATTCATTCTTAAACCTACTCTCCCACCTTCGACTCTCACAACCTACAACAATTTTTTTTCTGCGTAAATCTCTTACGCACTAGATCAGAGAAATAAAAATTACATAGGGGCAGATGGCACTAAAAACCAAAGGGGCTGGCTGAAAAGTTAATACTAAAAGGAAAATGGTTTCTTTAATGGTTTCTTTAATTTTCTATTTTGTTGTAAGTTTAAATTCAAATTTGAAAATACAAAGCAACATATAGAGAAGGGGGCAGCCTCTTATCAATATACACAAAAATTCCCCTTCGTTTTAAGTTCTAATGTTTTTTCTCACTCTTGGTAGAAAAAAATTAGTTTATTCAATTTCTGATAGTTTCTAAAAATAATGCAGCTCCTCCCCTCCAGGAATTTTCCCCCATGGGAAGCTCCTCCCGTGTAAAATTCCCCCGTAAAACTGAATATTTGCTTTAAATTCTCCCCAAATTTTTTCTCTTCACAGCTCTACCTAGAATTTTTTTTTTAAATACTGCATACTCAGTCGTTGGGTGAGATGGTATTGACTTACAAAAACAATATATAAAAGCTGTCCCCTTTTAATGTAATACCCGGACTGTATGCAATCACCACCAGGAGAAATAATTGAAAACGAGAAAATTCAGAACAATTTTGCTTGGGGCACAGATTCCATCTCCCCTACAAAAGTAATTCAAAAAATATTATTAGGTTGGATTCAAAATTTTAAGAATTATTACCAGGCTTAGCAGGAACACAATTTTTTGTAGGAAATAATAGTAGCCTATTCATTTGCTAAAAAATTGTGTTCCTTATCAGCTTTCTTGAGACTTTCTGAACCAGGAGAAGCCTAAAATCATAAAAGACTAGTTAGGTGGCATGGGCTTTTTAAAAATCGGTTGCATGCAAAGGCAAATTTTATCATGGTCGCATGATAAAATTTTAACCTAATTAGGCTCCTATGTCTATTTTACATCAAAATAACTTGGCTAAAGAATTATAGGATATATGAGAAAATAAGTTAATGAAATTACAGAAAATCAATGACCTTTCCTCGTTCAAAATTAAGTTAACGTAAGGAATTAAGTAACGCCATAATATTGAAACCGTAACATTAAAATTACGTACTGGAAAATAACATGAGGAAAACGTTCTTTAACTAATAAAAAATCTGTCAGTTTCAGTAAACTAATTTTAACAAATCCATAAATTTAACAGAAAAGCTTCTATAATTTATTCATTTGTCCCCCCCCCCCAAAAAAAGGTCTATAAACTATCTATAAAAAGATACAATAAGTAAACAACTGACAAGCCCTAACCAAAAGATCTTTTCTCATAGGCTATAGACGTTAAGGTTAACATGAAATGCATAGACTGTTCAACTATGCTGAATAGAGTGGCTTTGTCACTTAAAGAGGACACTAGAACTTTAATTTCAGTTTCAATGACTCGGTTCGAAAATTGGTTCGATACAATTGCCTCATCGGAAAAAAATAAGCACGCCTCCAAAATCTTTATATAGGTAAAAAAAAAAGGCTGCTAAATTGGAATAACAAGCCTTAGCGATGTATTAAATGCTTTAGTCTAACGATTGAGGAGCAGACGAAGCGGTAACCTCTCTCATAAGTGGACCATTTCTTGCTCATTTTAGGTTTTGCTCCTAATTTTCATTAAAAAAAATAGCTTTAAAAATTTGATTTCCGACAGTTTTGCAAATAAGGCCTTAAAATTTCCCCCTTCCTCACTTTGGAACAATGAAAGGACCAAATGTAAGGTACTTGGAAAAGAAGACAATGGGTATGTTTTGACTGTTTTTTTTTTTTTCAGAGCCGTAAAATATTTCTTGGAAATTGATATTCTAGACCAGGCTAATCGGTATGAGTGCTGATTTCAATTATAAAATACAGTTGGTAATTGTGGTGATACGGTTGGCCTCTGATCTATCAATGAGGCTAGTCGGCACGTAAGTTTGATCGGCTACAAGAATCAACAGCCATTTCAACCAATTGTCTTAACACTTTCCACCAAACTTTGTAAGATTCCGCAAACGAATCAATTTTTTGGCTATTATCGGCTCCAACCCAAGATGTTGTTTAATGTATTTTCCAATCACCTCTATTGGGGCTTTTCTAGCAAAATACCCTGGGAAGGTAAAATTGTACACTGTAGCTTATAGTTTTTTGGTTGAAATCTACTTTTCTCTTCTGCGTAATGGAATAACCCCCTACTTTGGCCTCCCAGTTTTATTCTTGTTTCATCTGATGCATATTTTCTAATATCTAACAATTTCCATTCTAGATCTATTAGTCTGTATTTGCACTCCTTCTAAGTTTCTAAATTTGTCTTTCTTTTAATTCTGTATTTTTAACACAAATGTTCCAGAGGTAACTCAAATCAGTCAGCAATAGCCTTTTTAAGTTTTTTTTAAATTATTCCTTTTTTTCTCTGTTTTCCTGTCTTTCGTTTTTTAAAGTTTGGAAGAGTAGAAGAAAAATATGTCTCCAAACCTGGATTAAAATATTTGAGGCTACAGAGATAGCCGTGGTCGAGTAGGGTTCTGAAACGTGGGCGGTACAAAAGAAGGAGAAGGGTTTTCTGTATTTTTTTCCCCAAAGAATTACAGATTCTTTTGGGCACCCGTCTGACTGACTGTATTTAAATCAGAAAGATGTACAAAAAAGTTGGTTTTATCCAGGTTACTAGGGCTGTAATAAGTGAAAGATTGAGATGGCTATGACACGTTCTGTTGATGAATGATCACAGATTGCGAAAGATCGTTCATTTCAGACAACAATCTAGGAAACAGATAGTAGGTCACCCCCTAATGGTTTGAGAGAAAGTCGTAAGGATGGATTTAAAAGAACGTCTTAGGTTGGGAGTATAGAGAGAGCCTTTACAAGAGTTGGTATAAACGAGTAGCGTTTATAGGTCACTTGGCCTTAGGTAACTTGGTTCTGCATTCAGTCATAAGTAATTACATTCAAGTTAGAGTTTAATCTTCTACTTTTTCTTGTCAAATTCCAGTCTTTGTTGCCTTTTTAGTTGATCCCAGAACTCTGAATTTTTACCTTGATCACTGTTAGATGTCAAAACAAATTCCTGAGACTCAGGCTCAAGTTTATATGGTACCTATCAGGTTTATTAGGTTCAAGTTTATATGCTGAGAAAAGTAGTCACTGTACCATCTTCTAGTTTGGGAAACAAAAAAAGGGTCTGAAATGTCAACCTTCTTCTTAATGTCACTTGTTAAAGCATCTTCAACTTCTGTAAACAAATAATTAAAAGAGATATAAGGGAAGTTTGACAAAAGTTTGATAAAATGTATATACATTTTATGAAAAGAAAATTCAGCAGATACAGACAAAGATGTAGTTCTAAAAAAAGTGATGCGTATAGAACACCTTCTTCTTTATAAAAATTATTTCATTATTCAACCAAATAAATTTCCTCCAAAGTTAATGCGGCCACATTTTTCATAAAAACCCTATATACCCCGGGGCCTAACTTACCCCCCTTTCTCTGACCTCGGGGCTCTTGGGGTTTCATCAACCCTGAAGGAATTGCTATATAATCTTTAGACTATTTTGACCACAATGACTATCTCACATTTTTGATCAGATGCATTTGGGGAAAAGAAGGCGTTGAGGGGGGTGCCCTCTGATCATTTTTGTCGCTTAAAATGGAGAACTAGAACTTTCAGTTTCCAATCAAATTATCCCCTTCCAAAGTTTATATGACCACCCCCTTCCAAAAAACTTCATGTGCCCCTGGGGAGTAGCTTACAACCCTTAACCCCGGGTTTTACGGGGCTGTGTCAACCACTGAGACATTGCTATATGATACATTAATTATTTTGAACAAAATGGCTATCTCAAAATTTTGATCGAATTCATTTGGAAAAAGGGCATGGGAAGGTAGTTGCCCTCCAATCACTTGTGACTCTTAAAATGGAACTAGAACTTCTAATTTTTAAATAAATGAGCCCCCTCCAAAGATTATACGACCATACCTCCCATAAAACCCTGTATGCCCACAGAGCATAGATTACAACACTTGCCCTGGGCTCTAGGGGGTTGTGTCGACCTCAAAGTTTTGTTAACTAATATTTGGACTATTTTGGGGAAAAATGGCTATCTCAACGTTTTAGTCTGAAACATTTGGAGAGAAGAGAGAGTGGGAGGGGAGGGGGGGTGCTAGTTGCCCTCCAATCACTTTTCATTCTTAGAAAGAATCCTAGAACTTTCAATTTCCAATGTCGAAGCCCCCTCCGAAATTTATGCGACCACCCCTTCCACTGCTCTACTGCATACCCCTGCCATTTACCTGTGCCCAAGCCATTTAAACCTTTGCCTCTCAATTACTTGGACTATCTGTCTTGGCTTTTCTCTGTCTACAATTATCCATGTATTGATGCAACCTATACAAGCTACTGCAAAATACTTGATAACTTCAATTCAAGAGGGGCAAGACCTTATATGCCCCGGGTACAATTTTCAACATGTGCCACCGGGCGTTGAGCAAAATGGCTGTAAAATGAGACGTGGGATGCGGGCTAGTTAACTTCCAATCTTTTTGGTCAGTTAAAAAGGGCACTAGAACTTTTATTTGATGTTCAAATGAGCCCTCTCTCGATGTTCTAGAGCCATTGGTCCGATAAAATTATCCATGTAAAAAAACGGCATCTGTGATCTTTCTTCTGGTAAAAACAAATAATACAGAAATTCTATATTTTTGTAGATAGGAGCTGCAAACCTTAACAGCTGGGTTCTCTGATACGCTGAATCTGATAGTGTAATTTTCATGAAACTTCTTTGACTTTTAGGGGGTGTTTCTACCCTTTTACAAAAATTAGTCAAGTTTTCTCAGGTATGTAGCCTTTTATGGGAAACACAAGGGTGAATGAATCTTAGGTATATATCTGGAATCAAAATAATAGTCCAAATCTTTTGACATATTTATTAATATAAAAAATTCCGTTTGTTAGGGTTTCGGTTACTATTGAGCTGGGTTGCTCTCGCATTTGCACAATAAGAAAACTAAGGCTATATTTTGGGGGTAGTGGCAATGCGGGGGATAATTTTCCACGGTCAGAGAATTTTTAGAGTGAACTTTTCAGAGGGATTTAAAATTGCAGGGGGAATAACAAACAGGAAATTTTACAGCGAGTGGAAAGGGCTAGGTTCAGTGCAATCTGCATATTGTCTACGTATAGTAGGTATTGTCTACCATATACCTACGTATAGCAGGTATATGGTTGTCTTCTGTAGGTATTGGTCCGTTGTTCCCACAAAGTTTATTTTTTATTTATTTATGAAATTTCATTTTTTCTTCTTTTTTTTTCAATTTATACGTAGTTAGCGAGTAAAATATTGAGTCCTGCCACAAACAAATCTGTATAGATTATCACGTGGTAGGTCTGTTTGACAGGATTTTATTTCTGTATATTGGTCTTTAATAAATGAATTTCTCTCTCTCTGTTAAGTAGGCTGTTTGTTAATGGAAAATATGAATTGAATTTTTCAATAGGAAACTTTCTGTGGAAAGTCTTTAAGGAACAATTCTTTCAAGCGGACAATTATCAGAGAATAATTTGAAAAATCATCAGAAATTAAGTAAAAAAAAAAAATTTTTTTCTACATGAAAGGAGGCTAAAGCAAGTTTTCTAGGTGGAGTTGTTCACAGAACAATTTTGGGGAAAATTTAAAGCGAATAAGCAATATTCCGGGGGAATTTTACATGGAAGGGACTTCACATGGAGGGATCTCTCATGGGGGAAAATTAGAGAAGAGACTGTCTCCTTTTTTATATGTTGCTTTGTAGGTTCAAATTTGAATCTGAACCAACAACATAATGAAACTTTGAAATGGTTCCTCTTAGAAATATTGTTGTACTTGTGAAAACCTTTCAGGATCTTTTTATAGCATGGATTGATATTTAAGTGTTCGATTTTTCTGTACTAATGTACTACATTGAAAAATGGTAAACCTAACCTGAAACACAATGGCTGTTTTATTAGAATAGGATGGTTTCTATAAGATCTATATAAGTTTATCACACAGAGCTAGGTATTTAGGAGGGGTAACCCCTGATGGGCACAGCTAAGTGCAGGGAGTTGGAGCCCCTATCCCCCCTCCAAAACATCCAGAACGTACCGAAGCCTTGGAACTTTGAGCGTCTTTGGTGCCTTAATTTAGCCTATATGGCCTTGTGTGCTGGCACACTGGACAATTTTTTTTTAAAGCAAATTGTTTATATCCCCCCTACAAACTCACAACCCTAGCTTTACCCCTGTAATCCGTCACACATACTAAATAATTTTTGAACCTAGTGATGGTAGTTATCAAGAATGACTCTAAAGAGTGGGCACTCCAAAGAACAGAGGAAATCTGCTAGATATTTTCTAGAGAAACTACCAATCTTGGGTATCAATCTTACTGACGGTATCTCAAATTGTAAGCTGTGCGATAATTTGGTTCTATTTCACTTTCTAGGGCTATAATAAGAGAAAGGTTGAAATGACTAAGACACGTTTCGCGGAGACGAAGAAAGAGATTTTCAAAGATTGTCCTTGTCACCCAACCATCTGGGGCAAGACGAAAGGAGGTTGTCACCGATAGGGGTGGGAGGATGTCACAGGGAAAGACGGAAAGGTAATGGGAGCTTCTTTAAGGGGGTTTAAAAAGGGAGGCTTTAAATAGATTGGCTCAGAGGAAGACCATGCATAGCTGAATTGGCATAAGATGGCCTGGTGCCACAGGGAGTTGTTAATAGTATTGGTACTAGTATTAGTTAGCAGCAAAGTTATGAACTGACATCATAATTTATTTTCTTCAAACTTTTATTTACATCCATGAGAGAGACAAATGAATATTGAGCATTAACTTGCATATACATTAAAGAAGTTTTTCTATTAAATTTATGGATTTTTTTTAAATTAGTTTACTTAAATTGAGAGATTTTTGATTAGTTAACGAAGGTTTTCTTCATGTCATTTTCCATTACGTAAATTCAATGTTATGGCGTGACTTAATCCCTCATGTTAACTTAATTTCAAACGAAGAATTGTCATTGATTTTTGTAATTTAATTAATTTATTTTCTCATATATCCTATAAGGCTTTAGCCCAGCTATTTTGATGTAAAATAGACATACCAACCTAATTAGGTTAAAACTATCATACGTTCATGATGAAATTCACCTATTCATGCAGCCAATTTTTTAAAGGCCCGTTCCACCACCACCAGTCTCTTATCATTTTAGGCTCCTTTTAGTTCAGGAAGTCTCATCCTACAAAGAGATTTTCTTAGGAGAAAGTCTCCTTTAGTTCAATCATCTCCTCCTACAAAACAATTGTGCTCCTGGTAGGCCTGGTAATGATTCTTGAAATTTTTAATCCAACCTAACAATAATTTCGGCCTAACTTTTGTAGGGATGATGGAATCTGCGCCCCAAGCAAGATTGTTCATCATTTTCTCAATTATAATTATATCTTCTGGATTGCATAGAGTCAGGGTGGTACATTAAAAGGGGACAGCTTTTATACACTGTTTTTAGCAAGTCAATACCATCTCATCCAACGACTGAGTATGCGGTATTTTAAGGACTTTTTTTTCAAATGGAGGGGAGGGGATAAAGGGGGAGATAGCCACTTGGCTCGAAATAGTCCAAACATTAAATAACAAAAACTTCGGGGTCGACACAACCCCTAGAGCCCGGGATATCTGTGTTGAAGATATTAACAATGTCCTTGGAAATTTCTATTCTATCCCAGGATAATCGGTATGAGTTCTGATCTCCATTATAATATACTATTAGTAATTGTGGTGATATGGTTGACCTATGATCTATTACCGGTAATGATGCTAGTCGGCACGTAAGTTTGATCGGCTAAAAGATTCAACAGCCATTTAAACCAATCGTCTTGTCATTGGGGATTTTCTAGAAAAATACCAAGGGAAGCTAATTTCACTTGGTAAAGCATTTTTAACTTCTAAAAACATAATTAGAAGAGACATAAAAGAAGTTTGACAACAATGTTTATACATTATATGAAAAGAAAATTCAGTAAATTTTGATCAAGATGTAGTACCAAAAACCAAAGTGATGCATATAGATCACCTCTATCTTTAACAGAATTATTTGATTATTCAACCAAATAAGCTTCCTCCAAAGTTTATACGGCAACATTTTCCAAAAAAAACGTATATGCCCCGGGCCTAACTTACACCTCTTGCCCATGCCCCAGGGGTTTTTATCAACCCCAAAGGCATTGAGATATAATATTTGTACTATTTTTTTGCAAAATGGCTATCTCAAATTTTCGATCATATACATTTGGGGAAAAGAAGGCAAAGGGGGGGGGGGGGCGCCATCTGATAATTTTTTAATCTTAAAATGGAGAACTAGAAATTTCAATTCCCAATCAAATAATCCTCCTCCAAGGTTTATACGACCATCCCCTTCCATAAAACAATATATGCCCCTGAGGAATATCAGACAACTCTTGACACTGGGATTTACGGGGCTTTATCAACCCCAGACATTGCTATATGATGCATGAATTATTTTAAACAAAATGGCTATCTCAAAATTTTGATCTAATTAATTTGAGAAAAAGGGCGTGGGAGAGCTAGTTGCCCTCCGATAACTTTAGACTCTTAAAATGGAACTAGAATTTTCAATTTTTAATCTAATGCACCTCGTCCGAAGACATACGACAACACCACCCATGAAAACCCTATACGCGCCCCCAGAGCCTAGTTTACAACACTTGTCCTGGGCTCTAAGGGGTTGTGTCGACCCCGAAGTTTTTGTAATCTGATGTTTGGACTACTTCAAGCAAAGTGGCTAACTTAAAATTTTGGTCGGATGCATTTGAAGAAGAGAGCGTGGGGCTGCTAATTGCCTTCCAATCACTCTTCCTTCTTAAGAAGTAAAATCGAAGTCATTGTAGATTCAAGTCCCTGTAGAGAGGATCGGAAACATTGGACATGAAAGTCACATAGAAATCATTGGGCATTGTTTATATCTTCAACACAGATATCCGGGGCTCTAGGGGGTTGTGTCGACCCCGAAGTTTTTGTTATCTAATGTTTGGACTATTTCGAGCGAAGTGGCTATCTCCCCCTTTATCCCCTCCTCTCCATTTGAAAAAAAGTCCTTAAAATACCACATACTCAGTCGTTGGATGAGATGGTATTGACTTGCTAAAAACAGTGTATAAAAGCTGTCCCCTTTTAATGTACCAACCCGACTGTATGCAATCAACACCAGAAGATATAATTATAATTGAGAAAATGATGAACAATCTTGCTTGGGGCGCAGATTCCATCATCCCTACAAAAGTTAGGCCGAAATTATTGTTAGGTTGGATTAAAAATTTCAAGAATCATTACCAGGCCTAGCAGGAGCACAATTGTTTTGTAGGAGGAGATGATTGAACTAAAGGAGACTTTCTCCTAAGAAAATGATACGGATTACCTCATAGGAAACAAATGAGCACGCCTCTGAAATCCTTATATAAAAAAAAAAAGAAGAAAAAGTACAAAAAAGAAAAGAAAAAAAGGATGCTAAATTGGAATATTAAGCCTTTTGCGATGTATCAACTGCCTAGATCTAACGATTAAGGAGCAGACGAATGGGCAACATCTATTATATGTGGAATATTTCTAGTTCATTTTGAGTTTTAATGTTTGTCCTTACTTTCATTTGAAAAACTAGCTTTAAAAATTTGATTTCCGACAGATTTGCTAATAAGGCCTTAAATTTTCCCCCTTCCTCACTGTGGAACATTACCCTTGCCAATAAAAATTCATCCCACAAAATGCTTCTAAAACTTAGCTCATGATTCTTGAGCAGCTTTTGGAGCTAAAAGAGAGGTTTTGCCAATGCTTTACTCGAACAGGACCAAATGTAAGGTACTTGGACAAGAAGATAATGGGTATGTTTCGACTTTTTTTCTCAGAGCCGTAAAAAATTACTTCGAAATTTCTATTCTATCCCAGGATAATCGGTATGAGTTCTGATCTCTATTATAATATACTGTTGGTAATTGTGGTGATATGGTTGACCTATGATCTATTAATGATGCTAGTCGGCACGTAAGTTTGATCGGCTACAAGAATCAACAGCCATTTAAATCAATCGTCTTGTTATTGGGGCTTTTCTAGAAAAATACCAAGGGAAGCTAATTTCACTTGGTAAAGCATTTTTAACTTCTAAAAACATAATTAGAAGAGACATAAAAGAAGTTTGAAAACAATGTTTATACATTATATGAAAAGAAAATTCAGTAAATTTTGACCAAGATGTAGTTCCAAAAACCAAAGTGATGCATATAGAACACCTCTATCTTTAACAGAATTATTTGATTATTCAACCAAATAAGCTTCCTCCAAAGTTTATACGGCAACATTTTCCAAAAAAAAACTATATGCCCCGGGCCTAACTTACATCTCTTGCCCCAGGGGTTTTTATCAACCCCAAAGGCATTGAGATATAATATTTGTACTATTTTTAGCACAATGGCTATCTCAAATTTTCGATCATGTACATTTGGGGAAAAGAAGGCAAGGGGGGCTGTCCGAGAAAAATTGGCAACTAATAGATGAAAGAAAAAAGATTGGACTGTCTGTCCTCCAACAACAAGTCCCTGATCGTCTTGTTTTCCAAAACGAGCAGTATAGAGCTCTTGGCAAATTGTCAAGAAAAGTGCGCATACTGATAAGCAAAACTTTCTAGAGCGTATAGCAATAGAGGCAGAAAAAGCAGCAAAAACAGGACACTCAAGAACTGTTTACAGAATCACAAATGATATCATAAGGAAACGACTGACAAACAGAGACGGCCCTGTCAGCGATCCATCGGGGGTGCTGGTGAAAGAACAGAGTGCAGTCAATGAAAACGGAAAATCTCCGAGACTGGACTGCATATCTTCAGACATGATAAAGGTATTAATATCCTCATGTATCTCCATTTGGTCTTTACTCTTCACTCGGATTTGGACATTGGCCAAAGTACCATCACACTGGAACCGTAGCACACTCATCAGAATATTCAAAAAAGAAAAGCTACCGAGCCAGGCAACTGGCAGGGTATAAGTTTTCTGCCAATGCCTGGGAAGATCCTCTAACATACTATCCTACAGAGGATCCGAACACAACTTGATTATCACTTCCGAGACCATGCTTAGACCTTATATCCATGCTTAGACTTCTTAGTGAAGAAAGCAGGGAGTGGTGTTCGAAGATTTATATGATCTTTGTGGATTTCAAATTGACCTTCAACTCCGTAGATCGTGAAATCCAATGGAAGATTCTGATCCACTACCGAATCTCTGAAGAAATATTGACGATTATTACCACCATGTATGTGCATGGCGAAAGTTAAGTCAAGAAACTAGAGGGTCAAACTCGTTTCTTCCGGATTTTTTCAGGAGCAAAACAGGGGTCCGTTCTATCTCCATTACGTTTTGTAATAATAGCGGAACAAAGAGACAGAAGGCATCAGATGAGGCCCCGAAGTCTAGGTCATTGATATTGACTTCGCAGACGACTTAGCAGTACTTGAATCAAACAAGCAGCTTCAATAATTACTTAACAAGGTCTCGGTAAAGGCAAACCATCTTGGCCTACGTGTGAATTCTGAGAAAACAAAACATGGTGACTAGTGACTCTCCTCTGTCCATTAAATGTGGCGACCAAAATGTTGAACAATTTTCAAGTTCATATATCTGGGAAGTATCCATTGAGAACACCAGCTCGATAGTGAAAGAAATACTCACCAGAATAGGACAGGCAAATGGCAACTTCAATAAACTACGTCAAGTATGGAGATCTCAGAGATTTTGTCAGCGCCTGAAGCTACGCCTTTTCAACAGGAATGTTATGCCAATACTACTCTACGCAGCAGTAACATGGCACCTGAATCAAGAATAAGAGAGAAGAATTCTGGCTTTTGAAAACTCGTGTCTTCGTAGAATATTGAACACCCACTGGTCACAGAAGGTGACAAACCAGTTCATCCGAGAAATGACGCAACAACCTCTAATAACCGACATCATTAGAGTCAGAAGGTGGAAAATATTTGGAACGTCCTACGTATGGACAACCATAGACTCCCAAAACCCGCTTTACACTGGCAACCACCAGGAACTCGTAGCCGGAAAGACCCAAAAACACTATGTTTGTTTTGTAATATTTGAATACAGAAAAAACTTTGTAGATAGAGCTCTAGGTAAGGATTTAAGAGAAGAACAAAAGGACTTTAGGGACGGAAGAGGATGTGTCGACCCAATTTTCACTCTTAGATTAGTAATTGAGAGGTTATTGAGTTATCGAGCCCCTTTACTCCTCAATTTTATATATTATGAGTAGAGGTTTGCTTTAAACGATAGAAGGGCTATAGCGAAGGTCCTAGCTTTGTAGGGCATACCAGATAAATCTTTGAAATGATTAGTTTTTATGTGAGACAATTAACTTTAAATAGAAAATTCTGAAAAAGAAGTTTTTCAAAGAAAAGTAAAGGCCATAATAAACTCAAGATCAGCAGAAATAAAAATCTATAATAATTCAAACTCAAAACGACAAGAAATCACTATTAAAGAATAAATGACACCCAAAACGCAGAGAAATTCAATAAACAATCATAGCAAAGAAACCTACAACAGGTACTAACATAAATGAATAAATAAATCTTAAAACGAGTAAAATTTAGATTGAATATGCAAATCAAGCTTAAAATGAGTAAAAATCACTACAAATAAGGGTTTGGATACTGTCACCTTCTCTAACTATATAAAAGTATTAAACCTTCTGGGTCATTGGCACTTTACTGAAAACTATATGTGTCTTGAACAGTCTTGGCAAGAACTAATAGACTAAAATAAAATATTTGTCATATAATTCGTTTTCAGACATAGATAAATAGCCCAAATAAATACGTTGAAGTGATTAGTCTTATGTAAGAGAGTAAAAAGAGCTTGGCAAAGGCTATAAGAGAGCACAGAATCAAAAAGAGAAAGTAAAACAGGTCCCAGATGAAAATTATGCTGATGATTTGACTGTTCTAGTTGAAAAATTAAGCCAAATAAACGATTGTTTTTAGGTTCTGAGAATTACGGGTGCAAAAATGAGTTTGAAAATTAATGCTAAGAAGAATAAATTACATTGAATAAAAATTTATGAGGATGAAGAGTAATAGTGGGTAAGGAGAAGATGGATCAAATGGATAGCTTCACTTAACTATTTATTATCATAGGCAGAGCAATAGCGCTGCCCATGATAATATAATTTGTACTTTACTGAAAAAAATTCCTTTAAATGTTTTCATTTTTATAACCTTAAGAAATCAAAAATTGATATAAATATCAGCATATGTATATTAAACTGACAATGCACATTGTTTTTCAGTAAATTCATTTGAATTTTTTCAGTAAAGTACGAATTATATTCTGGCTTTTAGAAAGCATAGGGTTTTAAAACCCCACTCGTATTAATTTCTGCTCGTTTTGAGTTTGACTCTGTTATTTATTTTAATTTCTGTTTGTTTTGGGTTTCGTTTATTTATTGATTTGTGGTAGTTGTATGCTTGGTAGACTATTTCATTCTATTTTTGTTAATTTTTGCTTTAATGGTGTTCTTTACTTTTTTTGAATAACTTGTTTTGTGGAAAAAGTTTTTTTTTTAATTAATTATTAGTAAAGATGGTGGATGCAATAAAAATGTTAAGGTAAAATAGCCAAGGCCCAGGGTGTTTTTACGAAAACAAAAAATTCGGAAGAACAGAAAGATATGCCTGCAAGCAAGGATTAGAATATAGGAGGCTACAGTGATTAATATGGTCGAACATGGCTCTGAAATATGGGAAATACTATAACTGAGGAGGATTTGTTGGATTGTTTCGAGAGAAATTATCTCTAGATTCTTTTGGGAACCAGTCTAACTCACCGTATTTCGATCAGCAAGCAATACGAGAAATTTGGTTCAATCCACGTTTAATTTATGAGGAAAAAGTATTTCTTTTCATTGAATTTTAAATTTCTTGTTTTCAAATTTATTCCTCAATGGAGGAAGATATAATATATAGACTTGCTTGCTTAAAAAATTTCAAGGCTCTAAAATCTTCCTCTTTTTCTAGGTATTTTTCACCAGTCTTGTAGGTCGTTTAACAGTAGGCTACCCAGTGAGACGTCAAGATCATTTAGCGAAGGTAAAAAATCTGAATAAGTCAAATGAGCCTAAGAAGTCCGAATAAGGCGAAACTGTCGAATTATTTGTACCGCACTGTTTTACCAGTATGAATCTTTTTTTGTGTTCGTCTTTTTCTTCTTATTAAGTTATTTGTGTTTTCGTATGAGAAGTTCAAGCAGAAAATTTTGGTTGATGAATAAGGAAAGTAATTCACCATTTTCCTTAATTTTGGAACCAAAATTAGTTAGGTCTAGGTCCAGAAGAGCTGCTGAAGTTACTAGGTAGTAACTTCCAAGCTTCCAAGCTTTTTAAAATACTACTCACGCTGTATAATGAGAAGTGCCCCACTCTAACGTTTTTACCTTGATCAGTAACAGATGTGGAGCAGAATTCTTGAGAGTCAGGTTCAAGCTTACATGGTATCGAAATGATGGGAAAAGTACTCATCGGGCCAACTTCAAGTTTGGGAAACATAGAAGGATCTGAACTGTCACAATGGTTCTTAATGTCACTTGGTAAAGCATCACCAACTTCTAAAAAAATGAAATTAAAACGGATATAACGAAATTTCGACAAAATGTACAAAAATTTTATGTAGAGAGATCCCCGAAACAATTAGAAAACAGACTCCAACAGCACAAAAGAGTAACAAATTTTCCCTTAAAGAATAAACTTTCGATTCGGCAAACAGCGTACTATCTATATGATCTTCCAAGCCATAATAAGATGTTTAACAAAACAAAACTTATTGATTATAGTTTCGGGATATTACAATATTTTGAAAAGAAAAAAAATAGGTAGAAGTTAAGTTATTTAATAGAGTTAATTAATTTAACTAAGTTAATTATTTTTTTTAACAAGCAACGAAAAAGTAAATTGAATTTATAACAGCTTCTTTACAAAAAAATAGGTCAGAAGCATTAATGCTTTCAAAATTGAAGATCAAGGAATTGTGCATAATCAGCCTCATACCAAGTTTGAATTCAGCATATCAAGATATAATATACTTTAGAAAAAGTCAACGAGTTTGTTGCGTTAGCAATGCAAAAGATTAATTTGATTCATCAAACCCAATAGTTTTTTTAGCTTTAGCTCATTATAATCAATTGAACCTAGGTCCTAAGCTACGGAAGATTTTTCAATGATTTTCAGAATTATGCCCCCGGGGCAAAATTTTCAACACGTTCCCCCGGGCTCTTGGGGGTTGTGTCGACCCTGGAGCTTTGTTATCTGATCTTTGAACTAACCTTAACAAAATGGCTATCTCCAAATTTTGATCAGATACATTTGGGAGAAAGAAGGCGTGGCGGGGGGGGGGGGGTTATAAGTTACCCGTCAATCACTTTTCAATTTTAAAAAGGGGTACCAGAACTTCTGATTTCCAATCGAATGAGCCCCCTTCAAAGTTTATAGGACCACACTTTCTACATGAAGTACCGCAGGAAAAAAAAATTATTGAAGCCTTATGACCTTTACTATAGGCAATGATATAGTGTTGGCTCTGATGACATTGTTGTGGTTCGTACTTAATCAGGAGTCAAGATGGGTTACCTGCTATGCGCATCTATAGGACTGTTTTGATAGATTTTGTCCTAAAGAACACTGCAAAGACTATAGAAGAGCCTGGAACAAAATAGAGAAAATAAAACTTGTCCAAGACATAAATTATGCTGATGATTTGACTGTCCTAGTTGAAAAAGTAAGCATAATGAATCATTCTTTTCTTTTAGGTTCTGAGAATAACGGGTGTAAAAACAAGTTTGAAAATAATTATTAAGGACAATAAGTTATATTGAAACAAAACTAGTGAAAGAGAAGAGTACTGGGTAACAAGAAGATGGATCAAAAAGATAGCTTCACTTACCTAAGTATTATCGTAGGCAGCGCAATAGCGCTGCCTAAGTAAAGAACGATGTAACAATCTATTTTTTCTGGACCAGGGCACTTCGTAACTAGGGAGTTGTCGTAGAAACTTCGAAAAGGGCTCATTCGATTGGAAATTGGAATGGCTAGTGCCCTTTCTAATAGTAAAAAGTGATTGGAAGGCAACTAACACCCCTTCTACGCCTACCATTCCCCCAAACACATCCAATCAAAAATTTGAGATAGTCATTTTGTTCAACGTATTTGATTTCCAGATAGAAATTATATTTGTGAGGAGGATACTTAACCCCCCCCCCAAGAGCCCTCAGGGCAAGGGTTGCAAGTTATGCCCTGGGGCATATAGGGTTTTTATAGAAAGTTTTGTCATAGAAACTTCAAATAGGGCTCATTCGGTTGACATTTCAAAGACCTAATGCCCTTTCTAATAATAAAGTGATTGGAGGGTAACTAACCACCCTCTCACGCCCACCTTCCCCCAAACATATCCAATCAAAATTTTAAGATAGCCATTTTGTTCAACGTAGTTGAAAGTTCTGGAAACTAGATCTTTGAGGATGACAAACTCCCATAGCCCTCAGGGCAACAATTGTAAGTTATACCCTGGGGGCATACAAGGTTTATACAGAAAGCCTTGTCGTAGAAACTTCAAAAAGGGCTCATTCGATTGAAAATTGAAATGGCTAGTGAGACTTCAAGATCGTTATGCGAAGCTAAAAAAAAAACTGAACATGCAAAGTGAACTTACGATTTTATCTGCTAAAAAACCCCAATCTTTTGGGGAATGGAGGAGTTAAGATTGTTTATTTATTCCTGCATTTTAAAACCATTTTACGAATCCAAGAAATATTTCGGGAGGGGGTTTCAAACCTCCTAGACACGACCCTGGTTAATACTGAATAGTAATCATCTACCAAGTCTAGCATTGGCGCTCTATGTATGTAGATATTCCCAGTTTCCCTTAACCTGTAACTTCAAGTGTCTGCTGACAGAAATATTTTTGCCTTTTTTTTTTCTTGATCCCTAGAAAAGTATACAAACTTGGAAGCTCCAAACTTTTGAATATGCTAATGAGACTGTACTGTGAGTAGTGTCCAACGCAAAGAGACATTTGTACGTCTCTTGGCTTAGGGCAGCTTGGTTCTGCATTCAGTCGTAAGTAGTAGTATTCAAGTTAGAGTATTTAGAGTATTTAGTAAATTTAGGGCAAAGATGTAGATCCAAAAAACAAAGTGATGTAAATAGAACACCTTGTTCTTTAAGAGAATTTTATGTAATGAGATCCTCAAAAAATTTAGAAAACAGAGGCTCCTGAGCCTCATGTGGCTCTTTTCAGTGCGGCTCTGGCACAAACATCTCCGAAGGCACAATAATAGTTTGATTAAAAAAAAAACTTCGTAAAAAAAGTTGCACTTTATTTTGATAAATTCAATTCTACTACAAATCGAGAACATATATGATTTTTTGTTTAAGTTGAAATGTTTTAAGAGCAAAAGCAGATATTTTGAAGAGAATTCAAGTTACAACTGTCTTCCAAAACCATTAAAGACAGAACAATTACAATTTGTTCAAATATAAACACACAGCATATCGAAGATCTCAAACATGTTCCGGATTAATAAATAGCGACTTGCAAGTCTTGTGACATAAATGATACAGCACAAGTTTCACTTTTTTTAACCTAAATTCACTTCTCGAGTGTGTACCATATAATAAACAAGTACCAAAAAAAGTTAACTAAAGAAGGAGATTTGGCTCCCAATTCTTCAAAAATTATTGTAATGTTCATACTTGCCTCTTTGGCTAATAAGTTTGCCGACCATTTCTCTTAACATCTTCACATGTATAATATTTAGTCGGAACAGAGAAAGTGAGACAAATAGAAAGAATTTTGAATAGATATTCTGCCAACATGCAGCATTGTAAAATTTCCTGTGAAAAGTCCACTCCCCAGAAACTTCCTTCACCAAAGAAAAATTACCTCAGAGAGTAATTTTTAAATTTCGAGCAGACGACATTGGGGGGGGAGGGAGGGGCATTCTAATTTCCGTTCGAATGAGCCCTCTCTCAATATTCTGGGGGTATTGGGGCAATACGATCACCCCTGAAAAAAAAAACACGCATCCGTGATACTTCTGGCAAAAAAAAAAAAAAAAAAATATCACATTTTTGTGATAATAGAGAATGTGTCAATAGAGAAAATGTTAGGGGAGGTCGCTTTTAGTGACTGATTTGGGTGATATTGCTATTAAAATTTGTTGTTTTTTGGCCAATTTACCTCTATTTACTTTACCACATGTGTTTCCATCAATCCATTTTCCTAATTAAAAACAAGGCAGTAAAATAGCAGCACTTTACATTAATTTTTTAGAGCAAATCAATTTTTTGTACTGAGTGGCTGAAAAATTAGGAGCACCTCACCCTTCAATATGTGACACTCCTTCGAGTGTCGAGTGTCACGTTGTTAAGGGTGAGATAATCTCTACTTGATATTTTAAAATAACTTATTTTGGTTGAACCGGTTTTTATAAAGAATCGGTTCCCTCTTTTCTTTTTCCTGGTTCTACCTATCAAAATTGAGTATTATTATGAAAAAATCTATTTGGATACAAATGAAACCAGATTTTTTTTAACATTGGTAAATTTTAAATTTTATTTCTACTGTACTGAACTAAGGCTAATTTATTTTACAAGTTGAAAATGCTTTATCAAGCGACAGAGAGGTTTAGTTGAACTTCCTAACCTCTTTAATGCCTCCTAATATTTAACATGTCTCCCTGGGAATTTTCTGGAATATCTCAGGACAATGTAAATTGGAATCTGACTTCTAACAATACGGCTCTACATCTTTTGACGATGAATCTTAATATTTGCGGGTTCTAATGGTAGCTTGGCCTTAGGTTTAAGTTTTTAGATTAAATATGCCAGTTTATTTAGATTTTTGGGCAGATGAAACTATTGGGGATTTTTTTGGTTAGATAGGAGGAGTGAATAGCACACAAAAATTCTTCCATTAATACGATTTAATGTTTGTATTTGTCTTTTTGACAAGGTAGAGGGGGGGGGGTAGTTTATTTTTGTATATGTAAATGATTGTTAAATTGTGTTTGTAGCTGAAGGAGTGTCCCTGAAAAGAAATTTATTTTCACAGATTATTACTTTAAACTGGTTTTGGTTGCACTATTGACTTGACCTTGTTTTCAGAAGGCAATCAGTATGAACAAGCACTCAAAATATTAGCCATTATAAGAGTATATGATCTAGTATATTCAGCATGGAATTCTATGTGAACACATTGATTATGATAATTTATTTTCAAAGCAAGAAAAATACAAATGTCACAAGGCGCCTTCCTATTGACGATACTCCTGTAAACTTATACTGCTGTAAGATCAAACAACGAAACAAATACCGCTGAACAACTCTTGGTTGACAACATGTTAATTTATTCTTATTTGAATAATAAACATCAATAAAAAATCACTCTCTTATCTCTTTTAAGCTCTCTTCTCGAAATTCACTTTCAGAAATCAATCCGCAGAAAATAATCTATATTTTGCATCAATATTTTGAATTGGCCAGTAATAGAAGACAGCTATTGCAATTATATTAAAGGGAGGGCGGAGTTTTTATAGCATAATAATTAGCCAAAGGAATTAATAATGTTCCGATAAAATAGGGACAGAAGTAATAGTGGGGCAAAGATTACTCTTAGATAAAAAAAAACTAGACATTACCACCTTGTTTCCAACTTGGTGATCTCTGGACAGCTCTTAGTAGACTGGACACTTTGACAAGTGATGAGTATGGGGTATGGGATTGTACTTCTTTTGCAGCCATAATATCTACTCAATTACATTTGGTAATATTTTTAGTTTGGTAATATTTTGGCGTTTGTAACTAAAAAACTATGAAATCAAAAGCGATTTGAGAAACGTGGCTTTCAATAGAGATGAGTAATTCTTGAAGAGGGCTTTAATTTTGCTAATTGGTACCTCAGAAAGACAGATATAGGGGTGAATTCATCTATGGCGTTGAGAAGCGGGGAAAGGGCTAGGACATAGATGAAGAGTGAGAAGGAAGGTGATCTTGTTTTCGAGCTGACATCAAGGTAGAAAATTTAGTGTTTACGGTAGGATAATTTTCAACTGCAGGAACTTGAGTCGCATTGGCACGTTAGCCGCGAGAGATAAAATGAACATGGGGGTGGGGCTCAAGGGGATAAGGTAAGAAGAAGTAAAACTTGGAGGGATAATGGGAGGGGAGGGAAGATGGAAAAGGGAAGTGGAACAGAGCGTGTTTTGGCAAGGAACTATCTATTTTGACAAAAAGATGATGATTGCCCAAACTAGTTGGCCACTTCCTAGACTTTGGAGATAGGATTAAAGTTGCAAGGGGAACGCTTTTGGGAGGCGAACAAGCAAGAGGGTGTTGGGGACGGGTCAATTGGATTAAAAAGGTCTGTGAGGGTATGGTGATGGAACAAAAGTAGACTCTGTGGACGTAGAGAAACGTCTTTAGGCATATTGAATTGTCCAACATCGGGCTGGGAGGAGGACATGGTTGGAGGTAAAACGTTAAATGATGAAGATGAGAAGGGGGATTCGGAAGATTTCTACCTTGCCCTTAAAAGAGTGGGGTTTTAAACTTACTATCCACTGCTGCTGATGGATGAGCAACATTTCATGATTCATCAATACAATATAAAACAGAACAAAGGTCAACAAGGTCAAAACTGCACTAATGAGACATGGAAATAGCTGGACTAAAGTTACGACAGATAAGTCTATATAAAAACTTTCAGTTTATGAAACTCGTAAAAAACACAATTAAAATAGCTACAAATCATATTTTCTTTTTTGATTGTTCTTAATGGCTAAGGGAAACTGGGAATATCTTCATACATAGAGCGCCAATGCTAGACTTGGTAGATGATTACTATTTAGTATTAACCAGGGTCATGTCTAGGAGGTTTGAAACCCCCTCCCGAAATAATTCTTGGATTCGTAAAATGGTTTTAAAATGCAGGAATAAATAAACAATCTTAACTCCTCCATCCCCCAAAAGATTGGGGTTTTTTAGCAGATAAAATCTTAAGTTCACTTTGCATGTTCAGTTTTTTTTTAGCTTCACATAACGATCTTGAGGTCTCACTTGATAGTCTAATTAAACGACATGTAAGCATGAAGAAAAGTACCTAGAAAAAGATGAAGATTTTAGAGCCTTGAAAATTTTTTAAGCAAGAAAGTCTATGTATTATATCCTCGTCCATTGAGAGGAACCAACCTAATAACTTTGAAATAAAAAAATTAGAAATTTGATGCAAAGAAACAAAAAGAAATACTTTTTCCAAATAATTTACATCTGGATATAACCAAATTTTCGTATAGCTTTCTGGTTGAAATACAATCAGTCGGACGGGTGCTCAAAAGAATCTGTTAATAGTTTCCTCCAATATTCTAATGTTGGTTTACAGACATGTCTTTCTATTCTTCAAAACTTTTTTATGCTTCAAAACTTTCACACATCACAACTGATCCGTATAGATGAGCATAAAACGTAACCCCGGAGGCAATATTTTATCGTTATCTATAAAAAAGACCATAAGGTTTCATTTTTTTTCCAGAGGCACTTCCTATAGAAAGTTGGGTCTTATAAAATTGGAGGGGGCTTATTCAGTTGGAAATCGGAAGTTCTAGTGCCATTTTTGAGAATAAAAATAGATTTAAGTGCAACTTGCACCCTGCCCCCTTCACGCTGTCTTTTCCTCAAATCCATCCAATCAAAACTTAGTGATAACCATTTTGTTAAAATTAGTTCTAAAATCAAAAAAAAAGAAAAAAAATGGGGTCAACAAATACCCCAGAGCCCGGAGGCACTTGTTGAAAGTTATTCTCTGGGTGTATATAAGGTTTACATGGAAGGGTTGGTCGTATAAACTTTGAAGGGGCTCATTTGATTGGAAATTAAAAGTCCTATTTTTCTTTTTAAGAGTCAAAATCTATAGGAGGGGAACTAGACCCCCCCCCCCTTTTTCCCCAAATGAATCTGATCAAAATATTCAGATATATATTTTTTTCAAAACAGCTAAAAGATCAGATAACAGAAACTCCTAGGTAGACACAACCCTTCCAGAGCCTGGGTGCACGTTTAAAAGTTGTACCCCGGGACATATAAGGTTTTTATACAAGGGATGGTCGCATAAACTTTGGAGGGGGCTCGTTTGATTAGAAATTGAAAGTTTTAGTGCTCGTATTAAGAGTTAGAAGGGACTGGAGGGCAACTAGCCCCTTCCCCCTCACCTTCTTTCCCCCAAATGCATCCCGTCTAACCCATGTAAAGTAGTTGAAAGATCAATTTTAAAAAAAGTCTAGGGTCGACACAATCCCTCGAGAGCCTGGGGGCACATGTTGAAAGCTATACCTTGGGACGTGTAAGTTTTTTTTGGATGGGGTGGTTATATAAACTTTGGAGGGGGCTCGTTTGATTGGAAACTGAAAGTTTTAGCACCTGTATCCAGAGTGAGAAGTGATTGGAGGGCAACTAGCCTCTCCCAATGCCCTCTTTTCCCCGAATGTATCCCATAAAAATTTTGAGATACCCATTTTCTTAAAGATAGTTGAAAGATCAAATAATCTTTCAGGGGGGAATGCAAGGTTTTTATGCAAGGTGTGGTCGTAACTTCGGAGGGGGCTCATTCGATTGTAAATTGAAAGTTCTAGTTTCCTCCTTAAGAGCGAAGCGATTGGTGCCCGGGGCAACCCTCTGGAGCCCGGGGCAAGTGTTGTAAGCTATTCTCTGGGGGCATGTAAGGTTTGTAAGGGAGGGGTGGTAGTATAACCTTTGGAAGGGGCTCGTTTGATTGAACAATGAAAGTTCTAGTCCCATTTTAAGTGTCAAAATTGGTCGGAGGGCAACTAGCCCTCCCAAGCGCTTTTTTCCAAGTAAATTCGATCAAAACTTTGAGATAGCCATTTTGTTCAAAATAATTCATGGATCATATAGCAATGTCTCTGGGGTTGACACAGCCCTGCAAATCCCGGGGTCAAGGGTTGTAAGTTATTCTCCATGGGCATATAAGGTTTGATGGAAGGGGATGGTCGTATAAACCTTGAACTTTTTTTTTGAACTACATCTTTGTCTGAATTTACTGAATTGTCTTTTCGTAAAATGTATACACATTGTTGTCAAACTTCATTTATATCTCTTTTAATTATGTTTTTAGAAGTTGAAGATGCTTTACCAAGTGACATTAAGAAGCAGGTTGACATTTCAGACCCTTTTTTATTTCCAAAACTAGAAAATGGTCTGACGACTACTTTTCCAGCATTTTCGGTGTCATGTAAACTTGAACCTGAGTCTCAGGAATTTGTCTCGACATCTATCACCGATCAAGGTAAAATATTTAAAGCTCCGGGATCAACTTAATAAGATAACAATGACTAGTATTTGACTAGATAAAGTAAAATATTAGTAATATAGAATTAACAATTAATAGAATTAATAAAAAAGTTATATAGAAAAAGAAAGAGTAAACTCTAAATTGAATGCTATTACTTACTACTGAATGCGTTCCCACCATCAGGGGACGACGCCCTCATTTCAGAGCCTTATTTGACCACTGTTATCACTGTAGCTTTATTTTTGGTTTGGAGACATATTTCTCTTCTATTGTTCCAAATTTTATTTTCTCAAAAACACCCCTGGGCATTGTCTATTCTTCTTTAACATTTTCATTGCATCCACCACCTTTACTAATAATAAACTTACTTGAACTTCACTTGACCACTTACATTACAATGACTTCCCAGTCTCGTAATCTTTTTATTTCTATTTAAACTCCTATTTCTCATCTTGTTATTTTATTAAGTACATCACTTCTTTTTATTTTTCTATACTTTATTCAACGATTATTCCTTTGTCATTTCACTGTTTATATCCTCAGCATTTGGTCGTGGGTCGCTAAAATTTTGAAATGTAGATTTTACGGAAATACGCGAAAGACGAGAAACAGAGGCTAATAATAGACATAATCATAGGAAGAGCATCCAAGCACCTCAACGATAATTTCTTATAGATTTAATGCGTACGGTAATCCTCCAACCAATAATGGAAAACGAAGATGGATATTTGTATATCTCCAATCGCGGAAAAAAAACTGAATTAAACGGTAGACCGGAATAAAACTGGGTAGCAAAAATTCAATCTAACTTAAATCGTAAAGCCTAAAATGCGTTTGAAGAATTGCCGACTGAAGATGCTGGCCGATTTGAGTTATGTTTGGAACAAATAAGTTAAGAATCTAGAATTGAAACAAAGACAAATTCAGATTCTTAGAAAGAGTTCCTCTACAGACTAAAGGACCTAGAATGGAAATGGTTAGATATTAGAAAATATACATCAGATGAAACGAGATTAAAATTGGGAGGCAGAAGTATGGGGATGATACCATTACGCAGAAGAGAAAAATAGATTTTGATTAATTAGTATGACTAGAATTAGTACGATTTTAGCTTCCCAGAGTGTTTTACTAGAAATAGTCCCAATAGAGGAAAACACATTAAACAATATCTTGGATTGTAGCCGATAATAGCAAAAAAATTTATGCGTTTGCTGAATCTTACAAAGGTCAGTGAAACTTGACCAGAAGGTTGGTTTAAATCGCTGTTGATTCTTGTTGCCGATCAAACTTACGTGCCGACTAGCGTCATTAATAGATCATAAGTCAACCGTATCGACACAATTACAGCAGTATGCTATAATGGAGATAAGTATTCATGCTGATTGGCCTGGGTTAGAATATAAATTTCAAAGGATTTTTTTTTTACCGTTCTTAGAAAAATAGTAATTTTTTTCTTCCATTATCTTCTCTTCGAAGCACCGTAGATTTGGTCCTGTCCGAGTAAGGCATTGGCAAAACTATTTTAGCTGCTAAAACGACTTAAAAATCATGTGCTCAATTTTAGAAGATCTTATAAGTATTTTATAGGATTTTTTTTTATTTTCAGGGGGTAATGTTTCACAAAGAGGGAGGGGGATATTTTCAGGCTTTTTTTTCCAAAACTACGTAAATTAAATTTTAAAAACCATCTTTTGCAAACAATTGTTATTCCAATTTAGCAGCCTTTTTTCCTTTTTTTTCTTTTGTCAAAATGAAGATCTTGGAGGTGTGTTTATTTTGCTCCCATGAGGTAATCGTATCGAACAACCAATGGTCCTAAATTATCCAGAAAGGAGTCACTCAAACGACAATTAAAAGTTCTAGTGCCCTTTTTAAGTAACAAAACTCTGTTCAGCATAGTTTAAAAGTCTAAGCATTTCGAGATAACCTGAACGTCTACAGCCCATGGTAAAATGGCTTTTTCTTGGGCCCTGTCATTTGTTTACTTATAGTATTTGCTTATAAAATGTTTACGGATATTTTATTTTTTTTTGGGGGGGGGGATTTCTGATGGAATACATTTTCCACCAGAAGAATTTTCCATGAGAAGAAAAATTTCTAGGGGCGAAGTTTTCGGGCCAGTTTACCTCTAAAACCGTGGAAATTATGACCCTAAAACTGATTTGATTTTTAATCTCCCCTCCTGCCTTCACATTCAATCGAGCTTTAGGTAAAACAGCTCGTACTAACAAGCTGTAAATAAAGAACAGTCAATGTCACTGATAAGTGAAAATCCAAAAGTTTTTATTGAAATATAGGCAACTAAAATTCACAATTAAATTTTGGGTTATTTTTAATGAATTCAAGTAAGCTATAATAAAAGGAGAAAACCTTGTAGCTTGGTCTACAAAAAGAATTCTCAAATCCCACATTTTGAGCTAATTTCCAATGTCATTTTTTTCTTCTTAAGTGTGTCTAAGCCTTCCAAAAGGATTACATTTATAACAAAAAGAACAAAGATATTTCATTGCCATTCACGACACATGGAGGATTGACAGTTTATAAGCACTTAAAAACAATCAAATTATTAGTAAAAGAATCTGTCAGAAGACACTCATCCAAAGGCAAATTTAACCATAGGCAAATTGCAAAGGCAAATTTAATCATAGTCGAAAGAGAACAATATAAAACTATTTTGCATGCTTCAAAAGACTTTCCTTAATTAAAATGCTACCACATTCCAGGATTTTATTTACAAAGGCTTTGACAGGTAAATCAATTCAGTGTGCTTAACCAGAATGGAGTTGAAGACTCGTCTTCATTACCAGTATTCTAACTTGTGTAGTTGCAAATGTTCAATATTTAGATAAATGAAATCAAAGTATAACCTAGAAAAATACAACTGTTTAGGCCAAAATTTCTACTCAGCTATTCAGACAACAAAAAGAGAAAAAAGAGTAGATAAAATCACAAGAACAAAAATAAAAAACAAGGCTGAAAGGTTCCAAAACTATGCCTTTGATAACACAACCCTCTGAAGCCCCTGCGGATGGGTCTCTAAATTATAAAATTTGCCCATTGTTTATGTGTAGTATTTTTATTGGGAAGTATACACGAATTAGGGGAAAGATTTATGCTTGGGATAGTTTTTTTGTAGATTTTGTTCCTGGAGAGAGAAATTTTCACTGGAAATTTTACACTAAGGGGATTTGACATTTGAAACTATTTTTATTTGTTTTACTTTCTCTTTGCCAGGTTTGTTTTGCATGTGGAAATTTTCCAGGGGAATTTATGGCGTGATTTGATTTCTGCAAAAAAATCCCGTGGACGGGGGGTTTCTGAAGTGATCGGAAAGATGATTAGAGCTTAAAGTCTGTTTTCAAATGAAAAAATGCTGAGGATACCACCCTTTTAAAGTATCTGGTTCTCCCTGTTCCCTCTAAATGGCATCGAAATTCGATAAACTTACACAAAATTTGTGTTATAAAAATGAAGTTATCAGAAATAGATCTACAAGCCGCACAAGTCCCAAGAAAATTGTATTAAGCCTCATAACTTGCCTAAAACCTGATTTGTAATGTTGTAAACAAGTTAAACAACCAGTAAATATTGAGTAGTTCATCTAAAAGACCTACGAAGAAAGTGAATTTTTTAGGCTTCTTCTGAATATAATAATTCCTTTTCTTGCATATTTAATTTAAGTCCTTTTATATTCCTTGAAAATAATAAATTCTACCTATAGTTTTTGGATATAAAAAAGGGCTAAAGCATTGGTTTCAAAATTACTAGTTCATTATAACTAAAAAAAAGTTCAAAAACAATTCTGCAATGTTTTTTAATTATCCTGTTCGGCCGGTTAAAACTGTCATTTCACCTCAATGTAAAAAAACAAAATATCACAGTCGACAGTATTTTAACCTTTTATATACCCAAAAACCATAGAAAGAAACTATTATTTTCAACGGTCCAAAGATGCTTAAAATTGAAGTTGCAAGGAAAGGAGTTGACGTTCCAAGAACTGCTCCATATTTACAAAAAAAAAACTGTCCTAAATTAGAAAAAAAAATCGAAATGTGGCTTAAAATCCTAATAAAATCATCTGAATTGTGTTGTCTAAACCTAGAATCAAATAAAAGCTGACTCACAACAAAATTAAGGAAAATATCAATTTTTCAGCGATTAAGACAGGTTTAGACCAGTGTTTCAAGGTATTGGCAAAGCCTTAAAATAACCTTATAGTCATAAATATCTTGTCAAGAGCTTCAAAACACCTTCCTATAGTATAATGTAGTCTCAAATTTTTTCCTGGAAGTTTCAATCTCCTAACTCAATAACTTTCCAAGATCACAAGAAGCCCCTCAACTAGAATTTTGCTGTAGATTATCTCTTAAACACTCTTTCAAAATGTAATGATTGATGCCACACAGTTTTTCCAAGCCCCCTCCCAATGGGGTCAGATATAGCCCTTGGCTATAGGGTAAGACATCCCAGTACTCAACAAATAGTTTGACCAAAATATATGGTTCCTAAACAGGAATAATAGGCTTCTATTTTCGGACAAAAAAATGACTATTTGCAATTTAAAATATATATATCGAAATTTATTCCTTAAAGTTTTGATAATTTCTATTTATTCAAGTTAAGAAAGTGAAAACATTTTGTATTTCTGTGAAGTAAAAATTATGTTTTGGTCTTGAGAAGGTATGGGGGTTTAAGAGTCAGGTGGGGTTTACATCTACAACCTCAGGTGGAGCCTTACTATGAAAGATGCAGCAGCAGTCATAAGGTATCTTAAGTAGCGTGCGGAGAGCAAATGACGGAGAATAAATCACACCATTTCTTAATTCATGTACAACATTGTTAGAAGAGTCTATAGTCATAACCGCCTCTTCTTAGCATTCTTATTTCCTCTCTTTTCGTTATTATTCTTTCCTTCATTATTTTCCTCCTTACTGTCTCTCCTTTCCTTGCAAGAAAACGGGAACAGATTATCCCTGTAAACGCGAAGCTCTTCAAATTTCAAATAAATGAGCTTGTTGTATTTGTTAGTAATATATGCCTTATTAACGATAATACACGAAAATAAAAGATACTTATTACCGTTATCTGTCAATTAAGACAAGCCACAACGCTAGTTACGATGAGGTTGTAGCTCATAAAAAAGCTTTTATTTGCCTCTTTTACTAGCACTGAGCTACTTAAGCGTTAAATCTAAATTGAACAAAAATGTAGTTTTTTTCGGAAATTTTTTCTCTGTTTATTATCTTGGCTTTTTAGCTTTACCCCCCCCCCCATTCGGTTTATCTTCTGGGGTGCTTGTCCCCCACCCCCTTCCTGAATAATGCTCTGCTATTGTGTAAAGATTTTCAGTAGTATAATGAATTATAGAACAAACAGATAAAGAAAAGAAAGAAACCTAAACTTAAATTGAGGTCAATTAAATTCTAAAAGATAAAGGAAGGAAGGGATAAAGAGAAAGAAATTGAGGGGAGAAAGAAATAAAATCAGGAATCGGCTGTTAATTGTATCTAAGTGCATAATATTTTGTTGGACTTTTTAAGTGTCAAGTGTATTAAGTTAGGTGTATGCACTGTTAAGTGTAGGCTTATATACATTGTTAAGTGTATATAAGTATAATATAATTTCTTAAACTCTTTATGATTGTAGAATTTTTTAAGTGTTTTAACTGTTATATTTTTCTCCGGGTTGAATTTTAAATATTATTTTCTGTTATTTCTATGAAACGAAACAGATTTTTAAATCATAAATTTTCATTCATCCAATGTTTCTCAATATAATATATTTACGTAATACTCTTAGCTGTAGTATTGACATTTATTTTATTTTATCCCCTAATTTCAGAAGTAATGAATTCAACTATTTGTGGTATTGGTGGTGAAACTCAACCGAATCTCTGGCGTTACAACTTCTGCGGAAAGACAGAGAATTCATCTCTGATATTAGAACTTCATATAGACACTGGCTGTGAAAAGTTTTCACCAATAGAATGTGATATCTGTCCTGCTGTAGTTAGAGATTATAGAAGCTTTGTGGCTCATTTTATTGAGCATCAAATGGGAGAAACAAGAAGATGTCCAATTTGTTCGCAAGAGAATATTCATAACATGAAAGAACATTTAATTTTACTGGGTCATTTTTCAGAAAACGAGTCTGAAATAGTATTACAGGGTGGTACGTCTCAAGTTATTTCACAGAAATTGTCCACAAGTGTCAATTTAAATTCACTTGGGTTGAATTCTAGAGTAACGAACTCAACTATCTGCAGCATTAGCGGTGAAACTCCTATCCAGTGTGACATATGTAAGAAAACTTTTGCTTTTGCGTCAAATTTGACTACACATAAACGAGTGCATACCGGTAAAAAACCTTTCCAGTGTGATATATGTAATAGAGTTTTTGCTCAGTCGGCAAATTTGACTAGACACAAACGAGTGCATACAGGTGAAAAACCCTTCCCGTGTGATATATGTAAGAAAACTTTTGCTGATTCGTCAAATTTGACTACACATAAACGAGTGCATACAGGTGAAAAACCTTTTCAGTGTGATATTTGTCAGAAAGGCTTTGCTCAGTCTGGATATTTGATTAGTCATAAACGAGTTCATACAGGTGAAATACCCTTCCAGTGTGATGTTTGTAAGAAAAGCTTTGTTCAATCAAGTGATTTGACTAGACATAAACGAGTACATACAGGTGAAAAACCCTTTCAATGTGATGTTTGTAAGAAAATCTTTGTTCAATCAAGTGATTTGACTAAACATAAACGAGTGCATACAGGTGAAAAACCCTTTCAGTTTGATGTTTTTAAGAAAACCTTTGTTCAATCAAGTGATTTGACTAGACATAAACGAGTGTACACAGGTGAAAAACCCTTTCAGTTTAAAATATGCGTTAAATCTTACGCCCTGCCACAGGTGTCCTCCTATAGAGGATCCTCCCGCGATGGTGTTCTGCATCACCATGCAATTTAACCCATTACTGGGAGAAGGTTTGCAACTCATGAGACTTGTGGACAAGCCAGTGGGTCCTTTTGAGAGTACATTTGAGGGGCCTTCTTCCTCCTCCGCCTGTATTTATGACCCCGGGCAAGGGTGTCCCAGATTCTATTATGGACCCCGAGGGACAAGATCCCCCCTTAGTCCGTGCCTCCTATGGAGGTACCCAAACACGCAAACTACTTATAAATATATATAACTCACAGAATATATAAGTTATATACAGAAATATATAATTCACTGACATATTTAACCTACTAATTATAAATATATATAACTCACTGAATATATAAGTTATATACAGAAATATATAACTCACTGACATATTTAACCTACTACTTATAAATAAATATAACTCACTGACTAGGCCTATATAAGTATATACAGAAATATATAACTCACTGACATATTTAACCTACTACTTATAAATATATATAACTCACTGACTAGGCCTACATAAGTTATATACAGAAATATATAACTCAGAGACATATTTAACCTACTACTCATAAATATGTATAGCTCTCTGACTAGGCCTATATAAGTTATATACAGAAATATATAATTCACTGACATATTTAACCTAATACTTATAAATAAATATAACTCACTGACTAGGCCTATATAAGTTATATACAGAAATATATAATTCACTGACATATTTAACCTAATACTTATAAATAAATATAACTCACTGACTAGGCCTATAAAGGTTATATACAGAAATATATATGACTCACTAACTAGGCCTATATAAGTTATATACAGAAATATATAACTCACTGACATATTTAATCCGCTTTACCAAAATTTTAATGTGACTTTCTTAAAAAACTTTCATTACAAAACTATCCAGTTGGATTGCATCCAGTTTTTCACCTAGCTTCTTGTTTGATTAAATAAAAAAAAAAAGTTTTTTTTTTAACTGAAAGTAAGGAACGACATTAAAACTTAAACGAACAGAAATTATTCCGTATATGAAAGGGACTGTCCCCTCCTCAACGCCTCGCTCTTTACGCAAAAGTTTTTTTTTATTGTTTTAAAAAATAAAGTTGTGTGACAGAAAAACGGAAAAAAAAATTAGAAAAAAAACTTGTTTTGTTTATTTCATTCCTGAACGTTTTTGAATTAATGCAGCTTTCATTTTGGCTCACCGTACACGAATAATTAAAACGAAATTTGCTTATTAGTTTTACTTTTTTTTTGGCTAAATGGCTTTCTCAAAATTTTGTTCTGACGTAACTTACGAATTAACTTACGTAAATAGCTTCTACATTTGTCTGTTTTTATTACGTATATTACAGAGTTCGCCCCCTAGTCAATACCTCACTCTTTACGCTAAAGTTCGAATCACAGAGGCCAGTTAATTAGAATAGATAGCTCTTTTGAAAGTACTAAAAAAAAACTCTAGTGTAAAGGGCGAGGTACTGACAAGGAGGCAAACCCCCTCATATACATAATAATTCCTGTTCCTTTTAAGTTTTAATGTTGCTTCTTACTCTCAGTTGAAAAAACTTTTTTTAAATTTAATTTCTTATCCTCTTTTTTTAATAATGCTGGGAAATCCGGCACCCCTTTCATAGAAATGTCCCTTCCCCCAAGAAAACATCCTCCATGGAAAGATCCACACCCCATAACCCCCTTCTCTGACCTCCCAACCACTAGAAAAAAAACCCTTCTGAAACGTTTGTATACTTCCCATTAACCAATGTTATATGTAATCAATGGGCAAAGTTCAAAACTTGCAGCCCTTCCCGCGGGAACTATGGGGGATTAAGTCATCCTGAAAGACCTTTTTATTAGGTTTTCAACTATGTTGAACAAAATGACAATCTCAAAATTTTGATTGGGTGACGTTGGAGAAAAATTAACGTGGAAGAGGGCCAAGTTGCCCTCCAATTTTTTTCGTCACTTAAAAAAGGGCACTAGAACTTTAAATTTTCGTTCGGGTGAGCCCTCTCACGATATTCTAGGACTACTGGATCGATACAATCACCCCTGGAAAAAAAAAATAATAAATAAACACACATCCCTCATCTTCCTTCTGGCAAAAATCAACATTTTTGCAGATAGGAGTTTGAAACTTCTATAGTAGGGTTCTCTGGCACGCTGAATCTGATTGGATATTTTTCATTAAAGTTCTATGATTTTCAGGGGTTGTTTTCCCCTTTTTTTGAATACAAGGCAAATTTTCTCAGGCGCGAAACTTTGATGGGTAAGACTAAACTTAATGAAATTAATATATTTGAAATCAGCATAAGAATTTGATTTTATTGATGCATCTATTAATATAAAAATTCCGGTTTTTACAGTTTTGGTTATTATTGAGCCGGGTCGCTCCTTACTTACAATTCGTTACCACAAACTGTTTCATCACTCAAAAGACTAATTAAGACAACATCTTCACCAATAGAAAAATCTATTTCTAAATTCCAGGCCCCAATAGAGCTGACTTGTGACAATTGATAAATTGAGTGCTTGCCCCCCCCCCTAAATAAATTGCGTGGAGGTTTTAACTGAATCCTGAACATTGTAAGACAATATAGGGTGGTCACTCCAAAAATGCATATAAAATTTGTCAAGTTTCTAACAAAAACTAATATGTAATCTATAATATTTGAAAATTTTTCACTTCTAAGAATTCTTTTGTGCTTATTCAAAGAGCCTGATTCAGAAAACCTTTTCTCATATATATTGCACTAAAAGCATTTTTAACTTGTGTGCACTTGTTTATGCCTGATAAAACATCCAGACTCAGCAAAGCTTCTCCTACAAATATCACACAGAAAATGTTTTTCATGTGTATGCATTCGTTTATGTGTAGTCAAATTTGACGAATCAGCAAAAATTTTCTTACATATTTTACACTGAAAGGGTTTTTCACCTGTGTACACTCGTTTATGTCTAGTCAAATCACTTGATTGAACAAAGCTTTTCTTACAAACATCAAACTGAAAGGGTTTTTCACCTGTATGCACTCGTTTATGTTTAGTCATATCACTTGATTGAACAAAGATTTTCTTACAAACATCACATTGAAAGGGTTTTTCACCGGTATGTACTCGTTTATGTCTAGTCAAATCACTTGATTAAACAAAGCTTTTCTTACAAACATCACTCTGGAAGGGTTTTTCACCTGTATGAACTCGTTTATGACTAATCAAATATCCTGACTGAGCAAAGCCTTTCTGACAAATATCACACTGAAAAGGTTTTTCACCTGTATGCAGTCATTTATGTGTAGTCAAATTTGACGAATTAGCAAAAGTTTTCTTACATATATCAAACGGGAAGGGTTTTTCACCCGTATGCAATCGTTTGTGTCTAGTCAAATTTGCCGACTGAGCAAAAACTCTATTACATATATCACACTGAAAAGGTTTTTCACCTTTATGCACTCGTTTATGTGTAGTCAAATTTGAAGCAAAAGCAAAAGTTTTCTTACATATGTCACACTGGATAGGAGTTTCACCACTAATGCTGCAGATAGTTGAATTCATTACTCTAGAATTCAACCCAAGTGAATTTAAATTGACACTTGTGGACAATTTCTGTGAAGTAACGTGAGAGGTACCACCCTGTAATACTATTTCAGACTCGTTTTCTGAAAAATGACCCAGTAAAATTAAATGTTCTTTCATGTTATGAATATTGTCTTGCAAACAAATTGGACATCTTCTTGTTTCTCCCATTTGATGCTCAATATGAGCCACAAAGCTTCTATAATCTCTAACTACAGCAGAACAGATATCACATTCTATTGGTGAAATTTTTTCACAGCCAGTGTCTATATGAAGTTCTAGTATAAGAGATGATTCTCTGTCTTTCCGCAGAAGTTGCAACGCCAGAGACTCGGTTGAGTTTCACCACCAATGCCACAAATAGTTGAATTCATTACTTCTGAAATTAGGGGATAAAATAAAATAAAAGTCAATACTACAGCTAAGAGTATTACGTAAATATATTATATTGAGAAACATTGGATGAATGAAAATTTATGATTTAAAAATCTGTTTCATTTAATAGAAATAACAGAAAATAATATTTAAAATTCAACCCGGAGAAAAATATAACAGATAAAACACTTCTACAATCATAAAGAGTTTAAGAAATTATATTATACTTATATATACTTAACAAAGTCTATAAGCCTAAACTTAACAGTGCATACACCTAACTTAATACACTTGACACTTAAAAAGTCCAACAAAATATTATACACTTAGATACAATTGACAACCCATTCCCGATTTAACGCTTAAGTAGCTCAGTGCTAGTAAAAGAGGCAAATAAAAGCTTTTTTTATGAGCTACAACCTCATCGTATCTAGCGTTGTGGCTTGTCTTAATTGACAGATAACGGTAATAAGTATCTTTTATTTTCGTGTATTATCGTTAATAAGGCATATATTACTAACAAATACAACAAGCTCATTTATTTGAAATTTGAAGAGCTTCGCGTTTACAGGGATAATCTGTTCCCGTTTCCTTGCAAGGAAAGGAGAGACAATAAGGAGGCAAATAATGAAGGAAAGAATAATAAGGAAAAGAGAGGAAATAAGAATGCTAAGAAGAGGCGGGTATGACTATAGACTCTTCTAACAATGTTGTACATGAATTAAGAAATGGTGTGATTTATTCTCCGTCATTTGCTCTCCGCACGCTACTTAAGATACCTTATGACTGCTGCTGCATCTTTCATAGTAAGGCTCCACCTGAGGTTGTAGATGTAAACCCCACCTGACTCTTACACCCCCATACCTTCTCAAGACCAAAACATAATTTTTACTTCACAGAAAATACACTTTAAATGTTTTCACTTTCTTAACTTCAATAAATAGAAATTATCAAAACTTTAAGGAATAAATTTCGATATATATATTTTAAATTGCAAATAGTCATTTTTTTGTCCGAAAATAGAAGCCTATTATTCCTGTTTAGGAACCATATATTTTGGTCAAACTATTTGTTTGAGTACTGGGATGTCTTACCCTATAGCTAAGGGATATATCTGACCCCATTGGGAAGGGGCTTGGAAAAACTGTGTGGCATCAATCATTACATTTTGAAAGAGTGTTTAAGAGATAATCTACAGCAAAATTCTAGTTGAGGGGCTTCTTCTTATCTTAGAAAGTTATTGAGTTAGGAGAATGAAACTTCCAGGAAAAAATTCAGAGACTACATTATACTATAGGAAGGCGTTTTCAAGCTCTTGACAAGATATTTATGACTTTAAGGCTATTTTTAAGGCTTTGCCAATACCTTGAAACACTGGTCTTTACCTGTCTTAATCGCTGAAAAATTGATATTTCCCTTAATTTTGTTGTGAGTCCGCTTTTATTTGATTCTAGGTTTAGACAACACAATTCAGATGATTTTAATAGGATTTTAAACCACATTTGCATTTTTTTTCTAATTTAGGGCAGTTTTTTTTTTTGTAAATATGGAGCAGTTCTTGGAACGTCAACTCCTTTCCTTGCAACTTCAATTTTAAGCATTTTTGGACCCTTGAAAATGATGGTTTCTTTCTATGGTTTTTGGGTATAAAAAAGGTTAAAATACTGTCGACTGTGATAATTTTTTTTTTACATTGAGGTGAAATGACAGTTTTAACCGGCTGAACAGGATAATTAAAAAACATTGCAGAATTGTTTTTGATTTTTTTTTTTCGTTATATAGAACTAGTAAGTTTGAAACCAATGCTTTAGCCCTTTTTTATATCCGAAAACTATAGATGGAATTTATTATTTTCAAGGGTTATAAAAGGACTTAAATTAAATATGCAAGAAAAGGAATTATTATATTCAGAAGAAGCCTAAAAAATTCACTTTATTCGTAGGTCTTTTAGATGAACTGCTCAATATTTACTGGTTGTTTAACTTGTTTACAACATTACAAATCAGGATTTAGGCAAGTAATGAGGCTTAATACAATTTCCTTGGGACTTGTGCGGCTTGTAGATCTATTTCTCGATGCCATTTAGAGAGAACAGGGAGAACCAGATACTTTAAAAGGGTGGCCAGCGTTTATCATATCTTAAATTATCCTCAGCATTTTTTCATTTGAAAACAGACTTTAAGCTCTAATCATCTTTCCGATCACTTCAGAAACCCCCCCTTCCACGAGATTTTTCGCAGAAATCAAATCACGCCAAAAATTCCCCTGGAACATCTCCACATACAAAACAAACCTGACAAAGAGAAAGTAAAACAAATAAAAATAATTTCAAATGTCAAATCCCCTTAGTGTAAAATTTCCCCTGATATTTTCTCCCTCCAGGAACAAAATCTACAAAAAAACCATCCCAAGCATAAATCTTTCCCCGAAATCGTGTATACTTCCCAATAACAAATACTACACATAAACAATGGGAAATTTTACAATTTAAAGACCCATCCGCAGGGGCTTCAGAGGGTTGTGTTATCAAAGGCATAGTTTTGGAACCTTTCAGCCTTGCTTTTTATTTTTGTTCTTGTGGTTTTATCTACTTTTATCTACTCTTTTTTCTCTTTTTGTTGTCTGAATAGCTGAGTAGAAATTTCGGCCTAAACAGTTGTATGTTTCTAGGTTATACTTTGATTTCATTTATCTAATATTGAACATTTGCAACTGCACAAGTAAGAATACTGGTAATGAAGACGAGTGTTCAACTTTATTCTGGCTAAGCACACTGAATTGATTTACCTGTCAAAGCATTTGTAAATAAAATCCTGGAATGTGGTAGCATTTTAATTAAGGAAAGTCTTTTGAAGCATGCAAAATAGTTTTATATTGTTCTCTTTCGACTATGATTAAATTTGCCTTTGCAATTTGCCTATGATTAAATTTGCCTTTGGAGGAGTGTCTTCTGACTGATTCTTTGACTAATAATTTGGTTGTTTTTAAGTGCTTATAAACTGTCAATCCTCCATGTGTCGTGAATGGCAATGAATTATCTTTGTTCTTTTTTTTTATAAATGTAATCCTTTTGGAAGGCTTAGACACACTTAAGAAGAAAAAAATGACATTGGAAATTAGCTCAAAATGTGGGATTTGAGAATTCTTTTTGTAGACCAAGCTACAAGGTTTTCTCTTTTTATTACAGCTTACTTGAATTCATTAAAAATAATCCGAGATTTAATTGCGAATTTTAGTTGCCTATATTTCAATAAAAACTTTTGGATTTTCACTTATCAGTGACATTGACTATTCTTTATTTACGGCTTGTTAGTACGAGCTGGTTTACCTAAAGCTCGATTGAATGTGAAGGCAGAAGGGGAGATTAAAAAATCAAATCAGTTTTAGGGTCATAATTTCCACGGTTTTAGAGGTAAACTGGCCCGAAAACTTCACCCCTAGAAATTTTTCTTCTCATGGAAAATTCTTCTGGTGGAAAATGTATTCCATCAGAAATCCCCCCCCCCAAAGAAATATCTGTAAACCTTTTATAAGCAAATACTATAAGTAAACAAATGATAAATCCCACGAAAAAGCCATTTTACCATGGGCTGTAGACATTAAAGTTTTCTCAAAATGCTAGTACTTTTAAACTATGCTGAACAGAGTTTTGTTACTTAAAAAGGGCACTAGAACTTTTAATTGTTGTTCGAGTGACTCCTCTCTGGATAACTTAGGACAATTGGTTGTTCGATACGATTACCTCATGGGAGCAAAATAAGCACACCTCCGAGATCTTCAATTTGACAAAAAAAGAAAAGAAAAAAGGCTGCTAAATTGGAATAACAATCGTTTGCAATGCATTAAAATACTTTAGTCTAAAAATTGAAAGGCAGACGGATGTGTAACCTCTCTTATATGTGGAATATTTCTTTTTCATTTGAAGTTTTAATGTTGCTCATAACTTTCATTTAAACAATGAGTTTTAAAATTTAATTTACGTAGTTTTGGAAAAAAAGGCTTTCCTCTTTGTGGAACTTTAACCCCTGAAAATAAAAAACTTCCTATAAAATACTTATAAGATCTTATAAAATTGAGCACATGATTTTTAAGTCGCTTTAGCAGCTAAAATAGTTTTGGCAATGCCTTACTCGGACAGGGCCAAATCTACGGTGCTTGGAAGAGAAGATAATGGAAGAGAAAAATTATTATTTTTCTAAGAACGGTAAAAAAAATCCTTTGAAATTTATATTCTAACCCAGGCTAATCAGCATGAATACTTATCTCCATTATAGCATACTGCTGTAATTGTGTTGATACGGTTGACTTATGATCTATTGATGACGCTAGTCGGCACGTAAGTTTGATCGGCAACAAGAATCAACAGCCATTTAAACCAACCTTCTGGTCAAGTTTCACTGACCTGTGTAAGATTCAGCAAACGCATAAAGTTTTTTGCTATTATCGGCTACAACCCAAGATATTGTTTAATGTGTTTTCCTCTATTGGGACTACTTCTAGTAAAATACTCTGGGAAGCTAAAATCGTACTAATTCTAGTCATACTAATTAATCAAAATCTATTTTTCTCTTCTGCGTAATGGTATCAACCCCATACTTCTGCCTCCCAATTTTAATCTCGTTTCATCTGATGTATATTTTCTAATATCTAACCATTTCCATTCTAGGTCCTTTAGTCTGTAGAGGAACTCTTTCTAAGTATCTGAATTTGTCTTTGTTTCAATTCTAGATTCTTAACGCATGTGTTCCAAACGTGACTCAAATCGGCCAGCCCTAGTTTTGATGTGGCTCAAGTCGGCGATTCTTCAAACGCATTTTGTGCTTTACGATTTAAGTTAGATTGAATTTTTGCTACCCAGTCTTATTCTGGTCTACCGTTTAATTCATTTTTTTTCCGCGATTGGAGATATACTAATATCCATCTTCGTTTTCCATTATTGGTTGGAGGATTACCGTACGCATTAAATCTATAAGAAATTATTGTTGAGGTGCTTGGAAGCTCTTCCTATGATTATGTCTATTATTAGCCTCTTTTTCTCCGTTTCCCTGTCTTTCGCGTAATTCCGTAAAATCTACATTTTAAAATTTTAGCGACCCACGACCCAATGCTGAGGATATAAACAGTGAAATGACAAAGGAATAATCGTTGAATAAAGTATAGAAAAATTAAAAGAAGTGACGTACTTAATAAAATAACCAGATTAGAAATTTGAGTTGAAATAGAAATAAAAAGATTAGAGATTGGGAAGCCATTGTAATGTAAGTGGTCAAGTGAAGTTCAAGTAAGTTTATTATTAGTAAAGGTGGTGGATGCAATAAAAATGTTAAAGAATAATAGACAATGCCCAGGGTGTTTTTGAGAAAATTTAAAAATTTGGAAGAATAGAAGAAAAATATGTCTCCAAACCAAGAATAGAATACTGGAAGCTATAGTGATAACAGTGTTCAAATATGGCTCTGAAATGTGGGCGGTACCAAAGACGGAGGAGGATTTGCTGGTTTGTTGTTTGAGAAATACATATTCTTTTGGGTACCCGTCTGACTGACCGTATTTCAATCAGAAATCTGTACAAGAAATTTAGTTCTATCCCTATTACTAGGGCTGTAATAAGTGAAAGACTGAGATGGCTATGACACATTCTATGGATGAAAGATCACAGATTGCGAAAGATCGTCCATTTCGGGCAACAACCCGTCCAGTTCGGGCCAAAAAATTATTATGTCGTCCCCTGATGGTGGGGACCCATTCAGTAGTAAGTAATAGCATTCAAGTTAGAGTTTACTCTTTCTTTTTCTAATTTGCTTTTTTATTAATTCTATTAATTATTAATTCTATATTACTAATATTCTACTTTTTTAGTCGAATTCTAGTCATTGTTATCTTATTAAGTTGATCCCGGAACTCTGAATTTTGTACCTTGATCACTGATAGATGTCGAACCAAATTCCTGAGACTCAGGTTCAAGTTTACGTGACACCGAAAAGCTGGGAAAAGTAGTCGTCAGACCATATTCTAGTTTGGGAAACAAAAAAGGGTCTGAAAATGTCAACCTGCTTCTTAATGTCACTTGGTAAAGCATCTTCAGCTTCTAAAAACATAATTAAAACAGATATAAAAGAAGTTTAACAACAGTGTATATACATTTTACAAAAGAAAATTAAGTAAATTCAGACAAAGATGTAGTTCCGAAAAAAAAAGTTATGCGTTTAGAACACCTTCTTCTTTAAAAAATTATTTGATTATTCCATCAAATAAGCTTCCTCCAAAATTTTTACGGCTGCATTTTCCATAAAACCTTATATGCCCCGGCCTAAGTTAAACCCCTTGCCCCAGGGCTATGGGGTTTTATCAACCCCGAAGGCATTGTGACATAATCTTTGGGCTATTTTGAGCACAATGGCTGCGTCAAATTTTCGCTCAGATACATTTGTGGAAAATAATACATGGAGGGGGGGGGGGTGCCTTAAGAGTAATTTTTTAATCATAAAATGGAGAACTAGAACTTTTAATTCCCGATCAAATGATCTTCCTTCAAGGTTTATACGACCATCCTCTTACATCAAACCTTATATGCCCCTGGAGAATAACTTACAACCCTTGACCCCAGGATTTGCAGGGCTGTGTCAACCCCAGAGACATTGCTATATGATCCATGAATTATTTTGAACAAAATGGCAATCTCAAAATTTTGATCAAATTTACTTGGAAAAAAGGGCTTGGGAGGGCTAGTTGCCCTCCGACCAATTTTGACACTTAAAAGGGGACTAAAACTTTCAATTTTTAATCAAATGAGCCCCCTCCAAGGATTATACGACCACCCCTCCCATCAAAAACCTATATGTCCCCGGGAATAGCTTACAACACTTGCCCCGGGCTCCAGAGGGTTGTGTCTACCCCAAAATTTTTTTATCTGATATTTGGACTATTTCGAGCAAAATGGCTGTCTAAAAATTTTGGTCGGATGCATTTGGAGAAAAGAGAGCGTGGGAGGGGGGGGGTACAAGTTGCCCTCCAATCACTTCGCTCTTAAGGAGGAAACTAGAACTTTCAATTTACAATCGAATGAGCCCCCTCCGAAGTTACGACCACCCCTTGCATAAAAACCTTGTATTCCCCCGTGAAAGATTATCTGATCTTTCAACTATCTTTAAGAAAATGGGTATCTCAAAATTTTTATGGGATACATTCGGGGAAAAGAGGGCATTGGGAGAGGCTATTTGCCCTCCGATCGCTTCTCACTTAGGATACGGGTACTAAAACTTTCAATTTCCAATCAAACAAGCCCCCTCCAAAGTTTATACGACCACCCTTTGTAAAAAAAAACAACTTTATATGTCCAGGGGTACAACTTTTACACGTGCACCCAGGCTCTGGAGGGGTTGTGTCTAGACCCCAGCACCACGCCGATGAGGGAAGACCGGCGTCGGCGGGGCAAAAAACAGCACGCCACTCCGCGCCACCGGCAAGACACCGGCGGCGCGCCGCCGGCGCGATCAATGTTGACCGCAAACATTAATGTTTTCATCAGTCTTTCTCAAATCACAGCTTAAATTTACAACAGATTCGAGCCTATTCATGAGTTCAAAAATTCACAAGTCGCTGGCTGGAAACTGGTCTTCTTCGTTATTCATCAAGAGAAGTAGAAATCTGGTAGAAACGAAATGGCTGTGGCGTTTCAGAACCCTTGCATAATACGAGTAGTTGAAGTATCTATTAACTATGTATTCTCAACATAAATAATTATCAAAATTAGTAGTTTTTTTCATCGAGCATTACTGCATATAAAACTTCAAATACCGTACATCATAAAATTCGTCAGTTATCTGGGTAAAAACTTTGAATATAACTTTGAACTTAACTTAATTTTTTCATAATGCCCTTTGCCTATATCTATTTTGTCACATTTAAAATAGTTGAAATGGGCGACTATGATATTGATTGTTTTTTTTTTTTTTTTTTTGCTCTTTTGGATTCCTAAGAAGCCTTCTTGTATTTAAAACTGGTTTTTAATTGCAATTTAAAAAAAATGCATTTTAAAGTTATTTTCGGTTTCTTTATAGAATATTTGTCATGTAGGTTAAGGTTGAACTGCTGCTTTTTTATCGCTTTTGGCTGCTCTTTTGGATATTATTCATTTTTTCTTTTGGGGATTCATTCCAAATTATAAACTGATAAATACCTAATATCAGTCAAATTATAAACTGTATCTAAAAGGAGTAAATTTATCAAATTGAAAAATACATGATGAACACTTCACATGAGAACACTTCAATTACAATGACACAAAAAAACACTTAATAGTTTATTCGCTATGAAGAAAAATGAAGTGCCAGCTATTTTCTTAGGTAAAAAATGAAAAGCTCATCCGTTTTAAGTGTAACTAAATGAAATAATATGCAGACTGAAGTAGCTCCAGGAAGATGTTGAAATGTTCATCCTAGTTCGTCACTTTTAATCCAAGCAAAACGTTAGGACACTTAGTATCAGTTATTGAGTTTAAGCTTTGATTTCCAAATGCTCACAAGAATTACCAAATTTAAGAAAGTCGCAACAATAAGTCACCTGTGGCCAAAATACTTAGACACCTCTTTGATCCCCACCCAGGCTCAAAGCTTCTGCTATGGTCATTTCCATGGAAATCTTCAAAGAGTTTCTTTTTAAAATAGCTTTCAAGCGTAGTTAGGGGTATTTAGACTTTTTTGCTTTTCTTCAAAGCTTTGAAAAAAGTGTTATAATATTCCAAATGTTACATTTGTGCATATTTTTGGTAATCATTTATGGGGTGATCGAATTTTCTAAACCACGGTAGATACGTAAGAACGTTGCAACATCTAGCACCCTGAGGTCATAAGACTGTCAAAGACTCCTCCTTGAACCTCCCAAATTGAAAGCTTTTATTATGACCTGGCCTTTTAATGTAACTTGGGCACTGGACCAAGGGCGCAATTGTTACTCGAGCGCAACGTTAGGTGGGGATGTCGATATCGCTTTCGTCACACCAATTCGTTTTAGTGTGAATCTGCCTGGTACATATGAATGAATGTTTTCAAAGTAAACCCGTTTCATTAATAGGAAAAAAAAACCGGATTGGACGCATATGTCCCTTTCCCTTTGGACGATAAAACCATGCAAGTGCTGTATCAAGTATAACTCACGAAAATCTTGTTAATTCTGTCAACTTTTCAACTTTTTGGCACCCCTGCTTTCAATAGAAAAAAAATCAAGGTACTATCACTTAAATATAATAACTCCCTATGCCCCCCTTCTGGATATCATCTTGATAGGATACCGTCTCTGCTTTAAATAAAAAAAAATAATTAACTTATTGGCACCCCTGCTTTAAAAAAAAATCGAGGTATTATCATTTAAATATGATAGCTCAATACCCCCCTCCCCCCTCTGGATACCACCTTGATAGGATGCCGTCTCTGCTCTAAATTAAGAAAAATGAACTTTTTGGGATCCCTGCTTTCAATAAATAAAATTTCGAGCTATTATCATTTAAATATAATACCTCCCTACCCCCCCCCCCCCTCTGGATACCACCTTGATAGGATACCGTCTCAGCTTTCATTTGAAAAATAATTTGCTGAATAATTAACAAGGTCACTATATGGTTCAAACAAACACGCAAAATAACGTTAAACAGCATAGTGTTGCTTGAAAAAAAAATTGAGGGTATGAATAAAGCGGCACAAAGACAACAACAAAAATGTCGAAATTATTCAGATATACCTCAAATTATTGGAAAACTGAGTGATAGATTCGCCATGGCATTCCATAAGATCCAAAGAATCGAATTAAAAGGGAGCACACACAAAAGCCAAATAAGGCCAGTATCCTATGAGAAATCGCAAAATACCCAAGACAATGAACAAGTCCTAATGGGTGGCCCTGGGTCTATCAAAATATTTCAATGGTTTCCCAGGGAATTAAATATCATTTTCTTGTCTCCACTTTAAATGAAAAAAATTATTATCTTTTTGGCATCCCTGCTTTCAATAAAAAAAATGAGGTATTATCATTTAAAAATGATAGCCCCCTATAACCCTCCCCTATAGGCAATAATTTACAATTTATTTATGAATCATATTTTTGGGGTAACTTCCGGCTCAATCTTTAATTCCCCAACCTTGTACATAGCTTAGTCTATAGCTAAATTTTGTCTCAACCGAAGGCTGTTTTTTTTTGTTTTTTTTTTTTTTGGGGGGGGGGGTAAAAATGTTCCAGAAAGGAGATTGTATTTTCTATCAGGTGTTCAATAATTGAGTATTAAACATTAAGAAAATCTTATCTAAAAACAGCAAAAAAAAAAAAAAAAATCTGCAAACTTACAATTCAGCTGTAGAAACAATCTGTCGGCTGTCAATTTCAAAATCCAACAAAAGGCTGAAGCTGTATAGTAGTGAATGCGTTCTATAATTCTATTCAACTTGAAAATAAAATTCTTGACTACGAATGATGTAAGAAATAGCGATTGGGAAACTGCATTCGAATTGATTTAAACTCATTTCATAAAGACAATACTTTTTTTGTCAACATATGAAGAACTGTGCATATTGCAATATTTGCAATAGCATATTGCATCTGTCTGGTTTTTATGCAAAGTAACAAAAGAGACAAAATTAATGAACAAGAGAGTAGTGAAAAATTATGGTATGCAAAGTAATATTTGGCAGGGAAAGTCACTGGTGTTAAATCACTAGGGGAGGCACCGTGATTGCGTAATTTTCGGGGATTAGGGGAACCAAATTTTTTTCCGGGGTGACGCATAGATTTTCGGGGAAATACCCGAAAATTCGGGGATAGTGCAAGCTACGCTTGATTTCTAATCAGGAAAATCAAAATACTAAACCACACGAGAAGGAAAAGATCTGACTTTGCGGTTGACGCAATAAAAGAAAAAGAGGACTTTCAATTTCCAATCAAATGAGCCCCTCCAAAGTTTATTCGACCAACCCTTCCATGTAAACCTTATATACACCCAGACAATAACTTTCAACACGTACCTCCAGGCTCTGGGGGAATTTGTTGACCCGAGAGTTTTTTTTATTTGATTTTAGAACTATTTTGAACAAAATGGTTATCACAAGTTTTGATTGGATGCATTTGAGGAAAAGACAGCGTGAAGGGGGCAGGGGGCAAGTTGCACTTTTCATCTCAAAAATCTTTCATCTCGCACAATTTCTTTTCATTTTCAAAAATGGCACTAGAACTTCCGATTTCCAACTGAATGAGTCCCTTCCGATTTTACAAGACCCAACTTTCTATAGGAAGTGCCTCTGGAAAAAAATTGAAGCCTCATGGCCTTTTTATAGATAACGATAAAATATTGTCTCTGATAACATTGTTGTGGTTATTACTTAATCAGGAGTTCAGAGGGGTTACGTCTTATGCTCATCTTTACGGATCAGTTGTGATGTGTGATGGACTTTGTCAAATACTGTAAAATCTATAAGGGAGCATGGAATCAAAAAGAGAACGTAAAACTTGTCCCAGACATAGATTTTGCTAATAATTTGACTGTCCTAGTTGAAAACTTAAGCAAAATGAACGATTTTTTTAAGTTTCAGGGTGCAAAAATAATTTTAGTGAAAGTGAAATTGTGAATGAAAATTCCTTTAAATGCACTTATATATCTATCTATCTATGCATTTTTTTTTATTTCAAAGTTATTACTTTGGTTCCTCTCAATGGAGGAGGATATAATACATAGACTTTCTTGCTTAAAAAATTTTCAAGGCTCTAAGATCTTCATCTTTTTCTAGGTACTTTTCTTCATGCTTACATGTCGTTTAATTAGACTATCAAGTGAGACCTCAAGATCGTTATGTGAAGCTAAAAAAAAAACTGAACATGCAAAATGAACTTAAGATTTTATCTGCTAAAAAACCCCAATCTTTTGGGGGATGGAGGAGTTAAGATTGTTTATTTATTCCTGCATTTTAAAACCATTTTACGAATCCAAGAATTATTTAGGGAGGGGGTTTCAAACCTCCTAGACACGACCCTGGTTAATACTGAATAGTAATCATCTACCAGGTCTAGCAATGGCGCTCTATGTCTGAAGATATTCCCAGTGAGCTTGGTTCTGCATTCAGTCGTTAGCAGTAGTATTCAAGTTAGAGTTTAAGATTTTACTTTTTCAAGTCAAATTTTAGCTATTATTATTCTATTTAGTTGATCCAGGAACTCTGAAATTTTTACCTTGATCAGTATTAGATGAGGAGCCAAATTCCTGAGACTCAGGTTCAAATTTACATGATGCCCAAATGCTGGGAAAAGTGCTCATCGGACCACCTTCAAGTTTGGGAAACATAAATGGGTCTGAACTGTCAACCTGCTTCTTAATGTCACTTGGTAAAGCATCATCAACTTCTAAAAAGATAAATTAACAGGGATATAAAACAATTTTGACAAAAATGTATATACATTTGACAAAAAGAGTATTTAGTAAATTTAGGGCAAAAATGTAGTGCCAAAAAATAGAGTGATGTAAATAGAACACCTTGTTCTTCAAGAAAATTTTATGTAATGAGATCCTCAAAAAAAATTAGAAAACAGGCTCCTGAGCCTCATGTGGCTTTTTGGTCTTTTAAGTGCGACTCTGGCACAAACATCCACGAAGGCGCAATAATATTTCCATTAAAAAAAAAAAAATTCGTAAGAAAAGTTGCATTTTATTTTGATAAATTCAATTCTACTATAAACCGGGAACATGTATAATTTTTTGTTTAAGTTGAAAAATTTTAAGAGCAAAAGCAGATATTTTGAAGAAAATTCAAGTTACAAGTGTCTTCCAAAAACCATTAAAGACAGAACAATTACAATTTGTTCAAATATAAACACACAGCATATTGAAGATCTCAAACTGGTTCCGGCTTAATAAATAGCGACTGACAAGTCTAGTGACATAAATGATACAGCACAAGTTTCACTTTTTTTAAGATTTATGTTCATTCAGGGCCTAAATAAGAGCTTTTAGGATTATTACCACTCAAAGGTCAGACCTGAGAGAAAATATCGCAAGTACTGTAATTGAATATATAGATAAGCATCATAGTCCTCTCGATAAAAATTATGCGGATTTTAACAGATGGGGCCAAAGCACAATTCATCTAAGCATATCAAGCCATTCGTGCACAAGCATTTCTGGAAGAAATTTGAATATTTATGGAATTAGCTATTATTATTATAAGCTCCATTTTATTTAAAGTTCTTAATCATCACCAATTCAAATAATTTTTATTTGAAATGGAGAGTGAGAACCCTGATCTTCTGCTTCATAACAAGGTACGATGGTTATATTTCATCAGGATTAACCTAACTTCACTTCTCGAGTGTGTACCATATAATAAACAAGTACCAAAAAAAAGTTAATTAAAGAAGGAGATTTGGCTCCCAATTCTTTAAAAATTATTGTAATGTTCATACTTGCCTCTTTGGCTAATAAGTTCGCCGACCATTTCTCTAAACATCTTCACATGTATAATATTTAGTCGGAACAGAGAAAGTGAGACAAATAGAAAGAATTTTGAATAGATATTCTACCAACATGCCCCATTGTAAAATCTCCCGTTGAAAGTCCACTCCCCAGAAACTTCCTTCACCAAAGAAAAATTACCTCAGAGTAATTTTTAGATTTTGAGCAGACGAATTTGGGGGGGGGGGGAGGGGCATTCTAATTTCCGTTCGAATGAGCCCTCTCTCAATATTCTGGGACTATTGGGGCGATACGATCACCCCTGAAAAAAAAAACACGCATCCGTGATACTTCTGGCAAAAAAAAACACAATATCACATTTTTGCAGATGGGAGCTCGAAACCACTACAGTAGGGTCATCTGACACGCTGAATCAGATGGTGTGACTTTTATTAAGCTTTCGTGACTTTTAGGGGCACTACCTCCATTTTTGTTAAATCAGGCAAATTTTCTCAGGCTTGTAGCTTTTGATTGGTAAGACTAAACTTAATGAATATTATTTATTAGGAATCATCATAATAAGCCAATTCTTTTGATACATCTATTGACATCCAAATTTCATTTTGAGTTTTGCTTTACATTAAGAATAATCAAAAAAGAAAATATGATTTGTAGCTATTTTAATTGTTTTTTTACGAGTTTCGTAAACAGTGAAATTTTTTATATAGACGTATCTGTCGTAACTTTAGTTAAGGTATTTCCGTGTCTCATAAGTGCAGTTTTGACCTTGTTGACATTTGTTCTGTTTTATATTGTATTGATGAATCATGAAATGTTGCTCATCTACCAGCAACAGTGGAGAGTAAGTTTAAAACCCCACTCTTTTAAGGGCAAGGTAAAAATCTTCCATAATACCCTTCTCACCTTGATCATTTAACATTTTACCTCCAATCATGTCCTCCTCCCAGCCCGATGTTGGACAATTCAATATGCCTAAAGAAGTTTCTCTACGTCCAAGGAATCTACTCTTGTTCCGTCACCATACCCTTACAGAACATTTTAATCCAATTGACCCGTCCCAAACACCCTCTTGCTTGTTCGCCTCCCAAAAGCATTCCCCTTGCAACTTTAATCCTATCTCCAAAGTCTAGGAAGTGGCCAACTAGTTTGGGCATTCATAATCTTTTTGTCAAAATAGATAGTTCCTTGCCCAGACACGCTCTGTTCCACTTCCCTTTTCCAGTACCATCTTCCCTCCCCTCCCTTTATCCCTCCAAGTTTTAATTTTTCTTACCAAATCCCCTTGAGCCCCCCCCCCCCATGTTCATTTTATCTCTCGCGGCTACCGTGCCAATCTGACTCAAATTCCTGCAGTTGAAAATTATCCTGCCGTAAACACTAAATTTTCTACCTTGATGTCAACTCGAAAAAGATACAGTTACTTTTTCTTCATTTGTTTTACTTAACATTTTTTTAAGTAAGAAAATAGAAGAAAATATTTTCCTTCTATTTTGTTAGCAGAACAATAATTAGATAACTTACCATTCTTAATATCAGAAGCTTCAGGTAGAGTGAAATTTTCAGCCATATTTGGAATTAGAGGTGAGTCAAAAACAAATTCTTCCAATACACTTAAAGTCTCTTATAAAATGTAGAATACTATCAAAAACGCTTGGAATTGGTCCTCCTTACACAGGAGATCAAAAGCAAAAGGTCCCTAGAAATTAGGCAATCTGTAATAACTGATGTTGTAAACTGTAAAGCAAAAATTATATTAATAAAGAAAAAGGATGAGGTTCACAAGGTTCAACAGTCCAAATCAATAGAAAGTATTTATCCGTATTTCAACAGTCCAGTGCAAACAGTCCAAGTCAAAGTATTTCAACAGTCCAAATCAATTTCAGTAAGTATTTATCCCCCTCTTCTGATAGACAAATATACTGTCTGCTCTATATATTCAACCCATATTTTTTACCAGTGCAAATCCAGTTATAAATCACTGTATTTATCCATCAGAGGGAGGGGGGGGGAGAGGATATTAAGCTAAGCAATATTTTTTTCTTAATTAAATTTTTCTTACGAATATGTTATTATGATATCGAATATGTGATTAAGTTATTATGATAGTGGTAAAAGAGTTTTCACAATTTTTGGAAACTACTTACTACTCACAAATAATAACCTGAGTTACTACTCACAAACAATAACTTGTGGCAACGACTCTTTATAAGTAATTTAATAAGATTCAACAATTTATTTCTGTTGTCCAAAATAAAAATTGATATTTACTAGAGGAAGTATCCGGTTCCACAGGGTGAGGGCTGGGAATGGGTAAAAGTGGGGGCAATCGAAATAACAGTAACTGGTAACCTGGGACTAAGAAATAAAAGTATATTACTTCCGATGGTTTACCAAGAATTCCCAGGATTACTTCTCCAAGGATTTGGTGCCAACCAGAGGCATCACCAGCCAATATATTTGGGAGGAGGCAACAGTTACAAAATGTTTAGACTAGCTGACTAGTTGGATATTAGACCTCACTTATAAATAGGTTTCACCAGGAATTAGCCAACTAGTCAGCTATCAACAGAATTTTATATAAGCCTACACTTTGCAAATAGTTAACTAGGCTAGTTTGCAATTAAGATCCCAGATATAACTTGTGGTTAAAATATCCTACTAGTCACCTACCAATAAAATTCCATATATACAGTAAATGCACCAATGATTTGACAGTGCAATTTTGGAACCACTGTCGAAATTTTCCTGCATAACAGGATAACTCTCCTTAATCGTGACTTGGAACACCATCTCTTGAAGCCGTCGTTATATTGTGACAATGCAAAACGTGGACACCATATCCAATATACCCAGATTAGAAAAGAATATTCAATTTAATCAGTTTTCAGTTTTTGACACAAAATGAGCTCCTGACATTTTTTGTAGCTATGTAATGCTCAAACTGTCATTACTTGGTTATATTTTTGCAAAAGAAAGTTGGGATCAGCACAAATGCGTCAAGATACGTCTGATCTTCCCTAAAATGTAACCACATTGGCTTGATAAATTAAATTAAAATGGCAGCTAATATTATATTGACAAAACTTTGTTCCAACTGCTGAAAGTTCTTGTCTGATGTAGGGTAAAGGCACCAATGATTAGACAGTGTAATTTTCGAGCCACTGTCGAAATTTTCCTTCAAAACAGGATAACTTTACTTAGTCATGACTTGGAACACCATCTCTTGAAGCCTTTGTTATATTTTGACAATGCAAAACGTGGACACTATATCCAATATCAAATCAATCAAAATCTCCTTTATTTCAAAATACTTACACGATTGGGCCAATTCTTGTTTTTCTTTTTTGTTTTTTTTTGTCAAGAAAATAGTAAATATTCCAAAAAGTCTACATATACAAAATGCCATTTTCATATTCAGTGACATGGTCAAAATAAATACAATTTTCACAATGCTTACACAGTCAATAAATTAAAAAAAAAGACAAAAAATCAAATAACATACATCTATATATAAGATTAGGCATCTCAGTTATAAGGACAAATAAACCCAGGCACAAAACTTTTTTTCATATCTTGCATGGGTTGTAAATACTGGTTGTATTTTTGGTATAGGTTCAGCAACAGACCTTTGCAACCTTTTTCTACAAGGGGGAAAATCCTGAGAAAGTATATCACAGAGGTTGGAATTTTTCAGGATACCCTTTCCCAACTTGAGACTAAGTTTTTCAAGGGTAAGAAGTTTAAATTCTTGGAGGAGCGATATATAGGGGACTTTAGGAGATTTAGACGCCAAAAGCAGGGCACAGTACTGAACTCGCTTCAATGTCTCTGACTGGCCAAGAGTAAGGGGAAAAAGCTATATTTGACAACAATATTCTAAGATAGGTATAATGAAAGAAAGAAAGCCTCGAAACCTGTTAAGGCAGGTGGTATTTCTTCTGATGAGCCCTAATGGAAAGTACTACTTGGAAATATTTCGCTAGATTTAAGGTACTTTGCATGGATTTGGACATTTCTATTTGGATGATGGTTCGGTTATACTGTTTGGTCCTAGGTAGTTGGATAGATGAGTAAGGTCATAACCTTGTTCAAATGCACTTTTTTTTGCCAAGTAATTACCTCTAAAACATTTTGGATCATCAACGTACTTCTGTCTTTCTGGATAGGACTCTGCCAGCTCGTTGAAAATGACAAGAACAAAAGAGGACCAAGGGTTGTTCCTTGTGGTACTCTAAACTAGATTTGAACCTCAGTTGAGTACTCACTCTTATATTTAGCGCTTGCTTTCAATCCAAGAGAAAGCTGGCTATAATTTAAACTAAGGCAGGGATGCTACTATACCTTGTCAGTAACTTTTGGATGAGTTTACTGTGGTTGATCAGGTCAAAAGATTTTTCTTTTAGATCTATTGCTATGAGGTTTATCCATTAGCCAGGGTTGGCTAGGTTCTTGAGGATTTTGTCCAGAAGGCTTACCAAATAGTGAGCTGTTGAGGTCTTGGGAAGACTACCAAATTGCTTTGGATCCACCATGCTAATGATTTTTTCTTTAGCCAGGATGAGAGGAATTGCTCATAGACTTTGCTAAATAGTGGTGAAAGAGTGATTGGCAAAACTCCAGTTTGTCTTTTTTAGGTATTGGTGTCACATGTCCCTTCTTCCATAAAGACAGGAAGCTGCCAGACATGGTGATCTGGTTAAATAAATTTGAAAGTGGTTGACTAAGTTTGTCTGGGAATGCTTTTATGATTTAGATTGGGATATCAATTGGTGTGATGCTTGTTTGTTTTAGCATTCTAAGTTTTATGGTCACCATTTTGGCTGTTATTGTTGGGAGGTCCTGATAGTCTGGAGGTGGCTGTGGTATCTCATCTGGGCGCAAGGAAGGTAGGGTTTGTACAATACTAGCCAGGTGGACGTTAAGTTGGTTGGCCAATTTAGTATCTGTATCATCCAAGTTGAAATTGACGCACTTAATTTCTTTTCCTACAAGTTTTTCAACTTCTTTATGCCTCTGTTGGGGTTTGGAATGGAACAAATCATTTATTTTACCTTGATAGTAGTCTTTTGCTGCCTGGCATGTCAGTTCGCCAATATTATTCTTCCAAAAGAATAGCTTGCTGGTGTTTCCCTTCTTTGAATAATCTTTATTTCTCAGGTATCAGCTTTTTAACATCCTTTGAAATGTATGGACGGTTGGAGGAGAAGGACTTGGTTTTTCTCTTGGGGAAGTAACTGCAAAATTTTTCTAGTACAGTATTTTAAAGAATTTCGGCTTTTGAACCAACAGGGCTTGCATTCAATACATATATCCATCTTTCCTGAGTTACCCAGTTCCCAAACTCAAACAAACCGGTATCAGTGATTGGTTGGCTGGTTATCTCTTTTGTCATGTACATACTTTTCATGCTGTTCAACAGGTTTAGCTCAAGTGAGAAATGGTAACTACCACCAAGGAGCAGGCCATCAGTGGGCATTCTGTAATATTTCTATAATTTAAATCAAACGCCCTGTAAAAAATTTCCAGTTTCAGCTCACTACCATCACCAAGAACAAACATTGCACATCTGGGCCACTTACCTGAAACCTAGTATACACTAAGGTGGAGCTTTTCAAGAAACCTTTTCTTCTGTTTGTAGGGCTGGCCAGTAATAGAAAACACACACAGTCAAACCATTGATTCTCCTTGGAAGTCTTTTAGGTTGGATTCTTAGCCAGATTATTCTGTTGTTTGATTCAAGATATGGAACATTAATAACACTTGTAGCTAACTTTTCATGGGCAAAGATTCCAATGCCACCGCCTCTTTTTCCCAAGGGAATATCATCTGGTCTAAGCATAAAATATTTATTAAAACCATTGATATTTGGAAGATTGATGTTTTGGCAGTGGACTTCTGTTACCACCAGTACAGTTGGCTTAACAATGCGTGCTAGGGTTTCTATTTCAACTACCTTATCTAGGTTGAGACTTTCACCATTATCATTTGGTAGTGAAAATTCAGATGACAGGTAATCTTTAATCTTTGTTCTCTTTGTGAGGCTGGTGTTATTGGACTTCTGGTAAGTTGAGAAAATTTGAAGAGCAGAACAGTGAAGTTGGTCTCCCAGATCACAACCACAAGATCCACTAGTGCAAGCAAAGCACCGCGCCTGCTCTAAACAATGGTTTCTAGATATTTGCTGGGAGGAGGGGGTGAAATGGGAAACTTTCTGAGCAGGGAGGGGTGAGCTGGGGGACGGAGTGAGCTGGGGGAGGGGAGTGAGCTAGGGGAGGGGAGTAAGCTGGGAGCCCCCCAAACCACGGTTTATAGAATTATCAGTATGATCATACCCTATCTCACCCATTATAAAAACCCGGACCAAGGTGCGAGTGCTCCAGAGAACGTTTTTGCAGATATAAACATAAGCGGCATTAGATCTTTTCATGGGTAGACAAGTCAGATTTCTCTTGGACACAAAACAAGTGGAAACCCGCTATTACGAATAATGCACTTTGTAACCATTTCTCATTGATTGATGGAAACAGACTAACCCGCTAATGTAGAAATAAGTGGGAGGAGCCTTTTGTTCGTACCGAGAATGAAGACCAGAAATGATCTGCGATAAACTTACTGGATAATTCTATAAACTGTTCCCCAAACAGACGGGGGGGGGACATGGAATACAAGGGCGGACCAAAGGGAGGAGAATGAAACCAGCTGGGATTGGAAATAGGAGGGGGAGACGCCTGACGATAAAACGGTACCAGACTGGAGAGAGTCATGGGGGCTTTCTGCATTGCCCTAAAAAAGGTTGGATGGTAAGCCTGTCCTCTACCGTAGCCAATATATGAGCAAAATTACAAACAATTTGTTCAAGCACAATAAAAAAGAACAAAGATCAACAAGATAAAAACTGCACTAGTCAGTCCTACAAATAACCAAAATAAAATCATGACATGTAAAAACATGCACTGTTCATTACATATGTAAAACATGCGCTGTTTACAAAACTTGTGAAACTGCATTCTTGTCATTATTTGCTGGAATTTTATCTACAAGCTCATCACTCGCTATACAAAGAAATGCTCAAGTTATATGCATGTCCAAAATTACATTTGTCTCTTAGTTTGCACTTCCCTGTCAAAATCATGTTAACACATTTGCTTGCTTCAGATTTATTCAGACACCGTTTGGCAGTTGGACAAACTTGCTTACATCAGATCTATTCTTGAAATTTTTAACATAAAGTTCAAATATTGGCATAGGCTCAGGGGTAATATTGGTGGTAGCACTTTTAATTGACAGCAGCTTTGCTGGCCTGGGAGATGGGAGATTTAGATTGTTCGTTCTCTCATGTTTGTGTTTCAGACACACAATTTCATGGTCTTTACCATGGATTTCTAGTTTAAGATCAGATATCACTTTATTGGTATGTTTGCCAATACTCTTACCTTTTCTGTCACAAGCTGAAATTCAGCATTCCACCTGGTTAATTGGTCATTAATCTGATCAAGTTCATAAACATAACTAGACTAGTTTTTGCATTAGTATGGTTTCAGTAAAGGGGGGTATTTCATTCTGTGCTTCAGTTTGGGTTGTTGCATTTGTTGGTAGTATAAAGCAGGAAATAGGAGCTGCTTTAAGCGTGTAAGTTCTATTCAGAAAGTTAGCCTCATTACTTATACGGAAATAAAGCCTGATTGGTGAGCAAAGTTTACTAATTTTCTCATGCTCCTTAATTTTAAATAAGTGAGACGCTTCTAATTTTTTAGGATCCCTGCGTTTGGTGGATTTCACTAAGAATGGGAAAGAGTAAGACTTGAAATCTCTTGAGTGAAGTCTGGTGTTAAGGTCTTGCTGGTTGTCTCAACTGGGATAACTGGTGATGGAGCTTGAGGAGAGCTTGGGTAATAGGTGCAACAGTTCAAACAATGCTAAGTAGCATTTTCTGACCTTTGTTGCAGTGTAATATCAGCACAATTGGGGTGCAGCCATTGATTGCATTTGCTACATTGAACTGTACCTCTGCCAGCTCTTTCTTTGCATTTGGGGTAGAAGAACTTTCATATTCAGATTGATATTCAAAGTTTTGTTTTCAAGTTATAGGCAGAGATAAGCCAGATACTAACTGGACTCATATTGTAATTCAACAATTAAAATCTTCAACCAAAAACCTAACTGGTTAGGCTAGGTAAGGCACTGGTACTTCCTGTAGAGTCATATATAACTGCCTTAAATGTCTCCCTATTAATTCACAATAGCTAATAACGTGTATTGAAAGAAAGGTAGATCCGCCCTTTAATCTGCTTATTCAAATTTTAATCCTTTGGTATACTGAACTAATTATTATAAATATATTAGCTGTAGGTTGGGAAGAGACTATAATCCTTTGTCAGTTAAAAAAGAAGTTAAATCCAAAAAGATGTCTTTACACAATGGACTCTAAATCAAGACTCAGATAAGAAAAGAATATTTAATTCAATCAGTTTCCTGTTTTCAACACAAAACAAGCTCTTAACAATTTTTTTGCTATGTAATGTTCAAACTGTCATTACTTAGTTATTTCTCGGCAAAAAAAAAAGTTGGAATCATCACTAATACATCAAGATACATCTTGATGATGTATCATCTTGATGATGTATCATCTAGAGAATCTTCTCTAAAATTAAGCCGTATTGCCTTTTTCTTGATAAAATTAAGTTAAAATGGCAGCTAATATTATTTTGACAAAACTATGTTCCAAATGTCAAAAATTCTTGTCTGATGTAGTGGAATACAAGACTAACTACAAATGTTCCTTCAGTTAAATTCAAATGCAGCCTAGATATTGACTTCTATTATGAAATTCATTTCTTTTGAGAATATCTTGTAGTAACCTTGTTGATATTTTTGACAAACAGTAACAGGCCCTGTCAAAACTTCACTGAACATGTAAAACAGATGATAAACAATTGGTGTCAAATTCAAGGGTCCTCTGACAAAAGTAAAGTTGTCAAATTTATGGGTACTTTCTCAAAATCAAGAGATTTTGATGATTATTATTTGTAACAATATTTCACATGTTAAAAAGATTTTAATAAAAGTTGTTTTTTTGTAATTGTAGTTTTACTGACTTGATGCTAGATTTCTCCATCATCTGAAGAACTGGTGCTTGGCCTCATGCTATGTTCATATTTTTAAGCATTTGACTTGGTTGATCACAACACTCTAATTCATTTATCACTGAATAAATTTAAAAATCACCCTCTCTTAGTAAATGGTATACGTGTTTTCTTTGAAATAAATCCCAAGCTGTAAAATACAGAATATTCTCTCTGAACCCTTCCCTAATTAGTGTAAAATTCCTATCTCACCCAAAATACTTATAAAACATTTTAAACTCCTTGGTGTCACAAACTTCTAATAATCTTAAATAGGACACGCATATTTCAAGAATTCTAGAATTTCCAGACAAAGGATAGTCATCACTAAAGTTTTTAAAGTGGATTAAACTAGTAGATTAACATAAAAATGGCCAAATGTTGACAGCACTTTAACTGTGAACAGCAAAGAAATCTTTGCTGGACCATTGAAGCTGAGAGAAAGTGGGCCATTCCAGATAGCATGTATACAGAGATCTATATCACACCTTATATTATGGAGACCTAGGTCACACAATTACAGTTCAATATGATTATCCAATTTTGTCCCTATGCTTGAGGCAGTTTTTTGCTTCCACTATCTGAATTGTATTTTATACATTTACACATTTAAAAAAGTTGAAGAGAAACAAAGAAATAAAGTAAAAAGAATATGCATGTCAAATTCACCTGGATCCACCAACAAGTATTCCCCAAGTATTTTGACATGTGTAAAATTGGGTTGCAACTTATGTTGAAAACAGGTAACTTTTTAATTCTGTCAAATTTGTAGGTGAAAATGCTCCAATTTAAGAAAATCAGAGTTTTGTAACATTTCCTGATAAAACTTCAAACTTCTAATCAGACAGCTAGATTTGTAGACATTTTTTCTATATACTTAAATCTTTTCCAAACCAAAAGTCTTTAAATTAAGCCTTCTGGAGTAGAAAAAGGGTTTTTTTTTTACAAAACTGCTGAATCATTAGTAACTTTATCCTAGTGGAATGCCAGGCTGACTAAAAATGTTCCTTCAGCCAAATTCAAGCAAAGATACTGGCTTCTATTATGAGATTCGTTTCTTTTGAAAATATCTAGTAGTTACCTTGTCAAAACTTTTAACAGACAGCAACAGGTCCTGTCAAAATATAGGTCACTGTTGAAACTTCACTCAACATGTAAAACCAATGAGAAACAATTACGTTATCAACAACAAGAGATTTTGATGATTATTATTTCAAATAATATTTCTCATGAAAGAAACAAACATAAAAACAAGTTTTTTTTTTTAAATTGTAGTTTTCCTGATTTGATGCTAGATTTTTCCAATATCTGAGGAACTGCTGCTTAGCCTTACACCACATTCATATTTCTAAGCATTTTTCTTGGTTGATGACAGCATCCCAATTCATTTATCACTGATAGCTTTGAAGCAGACCCTCTCTTAGTAAATTTTGTACATGTTTTTTTGTATATATTCACATTGGAGATGCAATTCTTGTGCCGTATATGAAACACTGTGAAAAAAGAAAAGTCATATGACATAGGTTACATGATTAGACTCCATATGATTATCTAAATTCCTTCCTATACTTGAGATAATTTTTCAGTTTTTTGCTTCCATTATCTGAATAGTGTTTTATACATTTGCACATAAACAAAGTTGAAGAGAAACGAATACATAAAGTAGACAGAATAGGCATGTCAAATGCACCAGGATCTGCCCAAAAGCCTTTCCCAAGTATTTTGACACATGTCAAATTGGGTTCTGACTTATGTCATTAGATTTCTAGATGTTTTTCCTACACACTGAAACCCTTTTACAACCAAACATCTTTAAATTAAGCCTTCAGGAGTAGAAAAAAGTTTTTTTGTTTTTTTATTTACAAAAACTGTTGAATCATTGGTGCCTATACCCTACTATGAAATTGGCCAACTAGTTGGCTATTAAGGTCTAAATAGGCTAATGTATGCACTGAAGCTTGAAATAGCAAAATATCAATATAATTCCTTATAAACAGTGGAAATAGTTGTAAAATTCTAGTTTAGCTAGTACTTTTAACTTTCTTGGAAAGAGGTTAAGATAAGAAAAATGAAACTTTCAGTTATGAATCCAGGACAAAAAAAAACATACTCAGGCAAGGTATTGCCAAGCTTCAATGTTAACTCTCTTCTGATTTCTAAGTCTAAGAAATTTTCCAACTTGACAGGCCTATGTCTATTGACATTTTGACCAAACATTTTACCTTAGTTTCTTTTTCTTGGGTTTCAGTTCTGAAAAATGCAATTCCTGTTATTTGAGTAGAATTTTAAGCCATATAAATGGGTTTTGGTGTAATCCTAGATAGTGGACTCCACATAAAGAAACATGTTGAGAAAACCATTGTTACTTCAGAATATGCAGAAAAATCAGTTAACACATTTTGCAAGGACAGAACCTTTGGTAAAATTCTAGTTTAGCTACTTTTTGCTATCTTGGAAAGAGTTTAGGTTAGGAAAATGAAACTTTCTGAAATGAACCCAGGGCAAAAAACATTCTCTGGGAAGGTATTGCCAAGAATCAATGTTACCCTGTTCTAATTTCTAAGTTATTAAGTTTTATTGATTTCTAAGTTATACCTGAAAGTTTCATTTTCCTAGCCTAGCCCCTTTCCAAGATAACAAAAATTAGCTAAACTAGAAGTTTGCCAAATGAAGTACAAGACAACTGTTTTTAGCTTCACAACTTTACTCAATCCTAATTTATGAGGTTTCAAAGATCTGCAAATGCATTTCCAAAATTTAGAAAAAAACTATTGATATGGCTTGAAATTCTACTCACATAACAGGAATTGCATTTTCAGAACTAAAAACAGAGAAAACGAAACTGATACCTGAATATTAAGGTAAAAAGTTGAATTTTACAAAAACTGTTGGATCATTGGCACCTTTACCCTACTTTGAAATTGGCCAACTAGTTGGCTATTAAGGTCTCAGTAGGCTAATGTATGCACTGACACTTAAAATAGCAAAATATCAATAAAATACCTTATAAACAGTGGAAATATTGGTAAAATACTAGTTTAGCTAGTACTTTTAACTATCTAGGGAAGAGGTTGGGATAGGAAAAATGAAATTTTCAGTTATGAATCCAGGGCCAAAAACAAACTCTGGCAATGTATTGCCAAGCTTCAATGTTAACTCTCTTCTGATTTCTACATCTAAGAAATTTTTTAACTTGACAGGCCTATGTCTATTGAAATTTTGACAAAACAACGTTTTACCTTAGTTTTTTTTTCTCTGGTTTCAGTTCTGAAAAATGTAATTCCTATTATTTGAGTGAACCCCATATAGAAAAACATGTTAAGATAACCATTCTTACTTCATAATATGCAGAGAAATCATAGTTAACACACTTTGCAAGAGCAGAATCTCAGGTAAAATTCTAATTTAGCTACTTTTTGCTATCTTGGAAAGAGATTAGGTAAGGAAAATGAAACTCCAAAATGAAGTCAGGGTCAAAAACATACTCTGGAAAGGTATTGGCAAGCCTAAGTATTACCCTCTTCTGATTTCTAAGGTTTATTTTCTAAGTTATTAAGTTTTATTGATTTCTAAAATATACCTGAAAGTTTTATTTTTCTAACCTACCCCTTTCCAAGATAACAAAATTTAGCTAAACTAAAAGTTTACCAACTGAAGTGTATGAACTGTTTTCAGCTTCACAACTTTACTCAATCCCAATTTATGAGGTTTCAAAGATCTAAAATATGGAAAAATCCAATTGATATGTCTTAAAATTCTACTCAAATAACCTGAAAATTAAGGTAAAATGTGGTTTTGTAAAAAATTCAATAGGTACCTGTCAAGTAGACAAATTTTGGTAATTTTTTGGCAGTTCATATTATTGACTTACAAATAAAGTAAACATACTACTTGATGCCTTTTTTATGCTCTTTCCAAATACAATAATCATTGTTGTTGGGAATACTCCGAATCTTGCCTCTAATGCAGTTAAGGAATTGAAGTCCAAGCATGAGGAAAAGCTTGCCACAGATATCAAGACAAATCCCAAATCTTTCTGGAGACGTTTCTGCCAAAAATCCTAACCATCACACCATTCCTGACCTCAGACATAATGGGATAACCCACTTATTGCTAATAGATAAGGCCAATGTATTAAATACCCAGTTTTCCTCTGCCTTCACCATCCAACCTTGTTCAACTATCCCTGCAACACCATCAAACTTAATGTGTCATCCAATGCCAAAATTATCAATTACCAAAGATATGGTCTTAAAGAGCCTGGAAAAACTTGATGTTAATAAATCCAAACAATCAGATGGAATACACCCAAGGCTTCTCAAGGAATGCCAAATAGTTCTCAGTTCTCCTTTAAGTAGACTCTTCCAGCTGTCCCTACAAAATGGAGAACTACTGTCAGATTGGAAAAAGTCCTATATAACACCAGTCCACAAAAAAGGCCTCAAAGATAATGCGGAAAATTACCATCCTATTAGCATCACTTCTGCAGTTGTAAAGGTGCTTGAGAGATTTGTTAATAGAGCTCTAATTCAGCACATGGAAACTAATAACATCCTCACTTCCAATCAACATGGCTTCAGATCTTTAAGATCTGTTGACACTAATCTCATACACACATACAAGAATGTTACATCATTATTGGATAATGATTTACTTGTCTACATAATGCTCCTGGACCTCTCAAAAGCATTTGACAGGGTTTGCCATGGATTCCTCATCACCAAACTAAAAGCAGCAGCTGTTGATGATGTTATTGTTCAGTGGATACAGAGTTTCCTTTCGGAAAGAACACAAGTTGTAAGAGTTCACAACTCTCAAGGTGTCCCTCATTGCTCCTTGTCTACAACTGTTTTAAGCAGTGTTCCCCAGGGGACCATTCTTGGGCCAAGTCTCTTCAACTTATATATAAATGATACACCCAATCTTCTCTCAAACCTCCTCACTCTTTATGCTGATGATTCCAAACTTGTTGGTAAAGCAGCCACAACCTCTGACTGGCAATCTATTTAAAAGGACCTTAATATTCTTAGGACTTGGGCTGATACATGGCTCCTCTTGTTCAATATTGACAAATGCCATTTAATCCACTTTGGCAATCATAACACACATCAACAATACTATCTCCAAGGTAACCCCCTTTTTGCAGTCTCTGAAGAAAGAGATCTTGGAGTCATTGTTGATTGTCAACTAAAGTTCAGCACCCATGCAAAATCTGAATTGTTGTCTGCACTCCAATCTCTTGGAATGATTAAAAGAACTATCTCTAGAAGATGCCCAAGTGTGTTTATGAAGCTCTACAAGGCACTAGTTCACTTGCACCTAGAGGTTGGAATGTCCCTGGCGTCACCCTATTTCAAGAAGAACAAAGAAATTCTAGAAAGGGTTCAACAAAAAGCAACCAAAATGGTTGAAGGCCTCAAACAAATTCCATACAAAGAGTGTTTACATTACTTGAAGCTTCCTACTCTTGCATACAGGAGAAAGCATGGTGACATGATAATGACCCACAAAATTTTTTCCAAAAATGTTCTCTCTTGTCTCCTTACTCCCCCCCCCAAACATTCTGGGACTAGAGGTTATTCCAAAAAGATCTTCAAGCAATGCTCCTTAGTCAAAGAAAGAAGCCATTTTTTTCAGCCAACAAGTAACAAACTTGTGGAATCTACTGTATGAAAATACAGTGGCTGCTGATTCAACAGGTGCATTCAAGAAAAATCTAGATAAAGAATGGCAACAGCAAGAGTTCCTGTACAACTGGGAAGCTGCTGAGTCCTCAGCCAAAATTTAGCAAACAAACCATAGAAGTCATAACAGAGCATTAGAAGGATGAAATCCTTAATTTTGCTCTAAGCTGCAATTTAAGGTAATTAATTTTACCTCCACCTCTATATATACCAATTTAGGGTTATATATTTGCACATTAGGGGGGTGGGGGTAAAGTTTATTTCTGATGCAAATGAGAGGTAAGTTCAAACTTTACCCCTACCCCCCCTAATGTGCAAATATATACTCTGAATTGGTATATATGGGGGTGGGGGTAAAATTCATTTCTGACAAAAATGATTATATTTGTAAAGAGCATCAATTAGTAAGTTCACATTATTCAAAAGTCAATAATATGAACTGCCAAAAATTTACCCAAATTTCTAAGACTTAAAAATCAAAAGAACATTAACATGGAAGCTTGCCAATACCTTCCCAGAGTGTGTTTTGGTAAAATTCTACTTTACCTACTTTTGGCTATCTTGGAAAGGGGTTGGGTTAGGAAAATGAAACTTTCAGGGATTGGTCTACAGGCTAAAGTTTGTCCCGGGAAGGTATTTTGAAGTACCTACCTCCACTCCTTCTTCCTCTAGAGGGTCCTGAAATTTGCATACATGACAGGTCTATACCTATTGAAATTTTGACAAAACAACATTTTACCTTAATTTTCGGTTATCACTTTCTTTTTCTCTAGGTTTAGTTCTGTAAATGCAATTCCTGTTATTTGAGTTGAGTTTTAAGCCATGTGAATGTTATTTTTTTCCAAATTTAGGAAATGTATGTGCACATCTTTAAAACCTTATAAATTAGGATTGAGGAAAGTTGTGAAGCTGAAAACAATTTTGTTGTACTTTATTTAAGCAGAAGATCTATTTTGCAAGGTTTCATTGTTATAACACAGATTTTTAAAGGTCATGACCCTCTTGAGAGAAGGAGTGGAGGTAAGTACTTCAAAATACCTTCCCAGGACATACTTTGGTAAATATTTACCAAATCATATTATTGAGTTACAACTAAAGTGAATATACTACTTGATGCCTTTTTTATGCTCTTTATGAATATGATAATTATTTTTGTCAGAAAAGAATTTTAGCCCCCCCCCCTCTATATATACCAATTCAGGGTATATATTTGCACATTAGGGGGGTGGAGGGAAAGTTTAAACTTACCTCTCATTTACATCAGAAATAAAATTACCCCTAACCCCCTAATGTGGAAATATATACCCTGAATTGGTATATATAGGGGTGGGGGCTAAAATTAATTTCCAACAAAAATGATTATTATATTTGTAAAGAGCATAAAAAAAGGCATTGAGCAGTATATTCACTTTAGTTGTAACTCAATAATATGATTTGGTAAATATTTTGGTAAAGTTCTACAAAATCATATTATTGAGTTAGGACAAAAGTGAATACACCATTTGATGCCTTTTTTTATGCTGATTATGAATATAATAATCATTTCTATTGGAAATGAATTTCAGCCCCCCCCCCCCTATGCCTATATATGCCAATTAAGGGTTAGGTTAGGTTTATAAAGGGGGGGGGGGACTGAAATTCATTTCCAATAGAAATGATTATTATATTCATAATCATCATAAAAAAAGGCATCAAATGGTGTATACACTTTATTCCTAACTCAATAATATGATTTTGTAGAACTTTACCAAAAAGAAATTGAATGGTGTATTCACTTTATTCCTAACTCAATAATATGATTTGGTAGATATTTACCAATTTGTTTATGTGGGAAGTTTGAAGATGGCCTACTCTAATAAAGTGCTTTTAAGAACCTGAGCCCCCTGGCCCAGCAATGGCAAGGCTTCAACCCTAATACTTTACTAATTTTTTTAAACTTATTACACATTAAATTAACAGAGAATTCAAATAGCTAAAAAAAAACTTACCACACTAATATTCAAGATTCAGCAATGACTATATCTTATTATCTGCTCCTCTATCTTGCAAAAGTGAACTACAAGTCAAAAAATTTCCATGCTAAGTTTTTCGTCAGCAATACCTCCCATAAGTAGGTCTATATTGGGGCGCACCTCTCATATACTTGTGATTTCTTAAAAGTTGATTTATTTTTCTTCGTTTATTTAAAGAACATCATGATTATGATGCAAGTACAGCGTTGCCAAGTGACCGAAACACTTCGTAACGTCCAAACTCCTAAAAACGTAAATTTTCCGTAACTTTTGATAGGAAAGTCTCTTTTCAAGGCAGGGTGCCTTAGTTTTGCTATCAAGAGTGGTAATTAAAGGAGGAAGGGAAAAATTTGTTGCCTGTATAATTTTAAAATTATATTTTTACGTAATCTTATTAAAAATCCTTCCTCCAACTTTTAAAAGGTGCCTAAAAAGTATACAATAATAGCGATTTATGGTTTTTGTACTTTCAGGAAATTCCTATTTATTCAACTGTAAGTGCTGCCTTCAGTTCACCTGCATAAAAGAAAGACCCCCCCCCCTGTTTTGTGTATATAACCCCAGGCTACTATTTCGCATATTTTGTTTTTGTTGTTTTTAATTGCCATTATTGATGTTTTAAAGCAAAAGTTGATAAGTAATGCATACGAGATAAAAGGTAAATCAATCAACACAGGACAATTTAGAGTGTTTCAGAAAAAAATATATATCAACTAAATTTTTTTTGTTGAATTTCAATGAAAAATATCTTAATAAATTCAGCTTTTTAAAAAGACCTGAAAAATAATTTTTATCGCTCCGTTCCCGTCTAGTATTTTAGATTGGCTTGGTTTCTTTTTCATCTCCTCAAGCATCAAATTTGTATCACTCCAACATGAAGATTTAAGTGATTACGAGTGACAAAGTTTTTGTTTTGTTTTTATTTTATCGAGAAAAAATTTCAATCGTAGTCTTTAATTCTTTTACAAAAAAGAAGTTATCATGGTTGCAGCGGCAGCTTCAACCTAGTAAAGATTGAACCACATCCCGTTGTAGTCAAAAGTTGAACAACGTATTTTCAAAAACACTGTCTGGTGAGAAAAATTGCCATCTGACACTTAATGAGAACGGTAATTATTGTTTCGGTTAATCTTAGAAGTTAAGGTTTATGGCAAAAAGAAGTTTATGGTGATCTCTAAAAAGAGCCTGAAACCTCTTTAAAAGTGATGTGAAATCGAAGCAAAGAGTGCACCCCTAGAATCAGCATGGTCCAAAAACTTTTGTTGGATAATTACAGTCTTCCACCTTAAACCACAAGAAAAATGTCTTTTTCGCATGGGTAACACTGATCTGTCTCCCTTTTTTTCTAGCAGGGCTAGCGGGTGGCCAAGGCATCATAGAAAGGTGTGTAATAGCTCATTCAAAAGAGAATGAAATTTGCACGTGCCCTTTTTAAGTAACCTTAAAGATTGGAGGGCAAATAGCCCCTCTCCCTACAAACAATATCCTTCCAAACTAGTTCTGTAAAAATTTTGAGATAGCCATTTTGTTTAACGTAGTTCAAAAGTCCAATATATATGGTTTTAATGATGATATGGCTCTCGAAATTCCCTGGGGAAGGGCTGTATGTGGTATCAGGTGTATCGATATCGAGCGTATCGTTATCCGGCGTATTGGTATCGTATGTATCGTATCGGGAATATCCGTATCGGTAGCCGTTGTTGTTTTTCTTTTCAGCCATGTTCTAGGCTCATTTTTTAAAGCCTGTCAGGGCAAGGTATCATGGTTGCAGCGGCAGTGGCAACCTAGTAAAGAGCGAACCACAGCCCATAGTAACCAAAAGTTAAAAAACGCGTTTTGAAAAATACTGCCTGGTGAAAAAAAATTCCATCTGACACTGACTCAGGAATGTCAACTATTACTTTGGTTTGTCTTAAAAGTAAAAGTTTATTACGAAAAGAAATTTATGGTGATTTAAAAAAAAGCCTCAGACTCCTTGTAAATGGAGTCAATCAAGATGAAAAGTGTACCATTGAAATCAACATGGTCGAAAACCTTGTAAAAGTTAGTTACAGTCCCCTTCCCTGAACAACAAGGAAAATCACTTTTTTGCATCGGTAGCACTGATCTGTCTCCCGTTTTTGTTTTTTTTCTTTCTTTTTTTCAACATGCCTAGCGGGATACAAGAACATCATAAAAAGATTCTTAATGGTTCATTCAAAAGCAATTTCTCATATCTACGTGCTTTTTATAAATTCTGCCATCTACAAGTGCCATATAGCACTAAAATGGCACTTTTTGTTCTATTTCTCAAAGGGTTGCACTAGCAGGCTGCCAGAACATCGTTGACAGATCTTTTGTAGCTCTTATAAAAGATATTGCACATATATACATCTTTCATATAAATTCCACCTTCATCAAGATCCAATTAGCACTAAAAACGACAATTTTGGTGTCGTGTCTCAAGTGGAAAAGCTGGGGCTATTAGGCTAGAAGAAGTTATAAAAGTGATGTTTAATGACTCATTTAAAAGCTATTGCTTTTATATATGTTTTTTTTGTTTTTCAACTTTACATTCGTAGCAATATAGCACTGAAAAAAAAATTGTGCCACTTCTTAAGTGGAAAAGCTCAGAAGTACGTAACAGGTATCATTGTAATAATTATATTCCAGAACCCTTAACTGGAGCTTCACAAGAATCCCACCCGTACACTCCCCTCCCAGCCCCCTTTGTAGGTTTCATAAATCGTCTGCTCATCAGTAAGCTACTGAAACCTTAAGAGGCTACAACACCATTGTTGATAGATGTTTAATGGCTCAATTATAAGCTATTGATTATATTTACTAGATTTTTAAAATTCTGCCATCTATTAGATTTCACAGATTTTAATGCTAACTAGTTTCTGCGGTGAATTTGCAATGAACTTCTTGGTTATAGTTGAAGCATTAGCTACAACATAGTAATAAGCAAACCACAGCACATAGTAACCGAAAGTTAAAAAATGTTAAAACAGTCGTTTTTCTTTTTTATTCCAGGCCTAGCGGGTTACTAGAACATCATGGAGAGATGCTTAAGAGCTCATTCAAAAGCTATTTCTCATATGTATGTGGTTTATATAAATTTCGCCGTTTGCAAGCAGTGGCGGATCCAGGGGGGGATGAGGGGGGCACCCCCCTCCTTAGTGTAGTCTAAAGTAGTGTAATTTACTTAATGAGCCCAACTTTGCGTTAATTAAACTTGCTCCTGACTTAAATTTATCGGATCTACCTATTTTGCTCCCCCTACATTTTTTTTACTGGATCAACCTATTATGCCCCCCTCCCCCCCCCCCAAAAAAAAAAAAATCCTGGATTCGCCCCTGTGTGCAAGTGCTATATGGCACGAAAAAAGGCACGCCGTTTCTCAAGGGGTGAGGCTAGTGGGCTACCAGAATATTTTAGATATATTTTGATAGCTCATATAAAAAATATTGCTCATATTTACGTTCTCCTTATAAATTCCACCATTTGCATTTCAAATATCACTTAAAAACGGCCCTTTTTTGGCCATGTCTCAAGTGGAAAAGCTAGGGCGAGTGGGCTACTAGAACTTTTTAGAGTGAAGTTTAATGGCTCATTTGAAAACTTTTGCTCATATCTACGGGCTTTTTATCAATTCTACCATTCCTAAGTGAGATATAGCACTGAAAACAAAATTTTTGGTGCCAATTCCTTAGTGGAAAATGTTGGAAGAATGAAACGGTATTATTGTAATAATTATGGTCCAAAAGCCTTAACTGGAGGTTTGCAAGAACACATCCTGCAATTCCTCCTCCAGTCTCCCTTAATAAGCAACACAATTAAAATCCTAGAAAACAAATATATTAAACTACATTATTAGAGGCGTGGTTCTGTCAGTAGAGCGCTGGACTTCAAATCAGATTATCATGTGCTCGATTCCAGCTTGGATTTTTTTTCAATCATGGTTTGTCCCTTCTTATGGTTGTTTTTCAGATAATCCACCATTTTTGTAAGCGTGATTGCACTCATTTTTTAAGGCTTATTCTGGGAAGGCAGATTTTAAACCTATTACGTCTTTGCCCCCTTAGTTTTGCTCCTGCTAGGTTGTGAAATCACCTTCTTTTGGTCATTACAGTGGAAATTGCACTTGTTTCGTTTAAAAAAATTTGGAGAAACAAGCGAAAGTGCTCTTTGTGGGAATGTTCGATTTAGTATAAATATGAGCTTTTAAATTAGCCCTTAAACAGCTTTATTTTGTTACAGTAGCCTTCTAGTTTTGCTAGTCAGTAGGTCATTTATAAAGCCCTGTCTTCATAATGGCTTTTTCAGGCGAAGTAAAACCAGCTTTTTGCTCTTCGAAAAACAAACACTCATGAAAAATATGTATTGTGTTGTGAAGTATGGATAATGAACTTTATGTTATAGACTGATAGTTTTTCTTAGCTGTCAAAATTGTTTGTAGTATTTTTTAGAGGTGTCAAATCTCCCCTAGATAGGTGATAATTAGAAATTATGTTAAATATAAGTTTTCAACCGCTATAAGTTTTTGCAACTGCAATTATGTTTCCCTATGCTTTTAGGATGATGTACAAAACTAGCACTTTACTGAAAACACAAAATAATATTGGAATTTTGGTACAGTAAAAGCAAACCAATTCAAGACACTTCTTATAGAATCAAAATATTATCAATTCCTTTTACGATCAATCCCTTTAAAGATAAAGCAACAATCCATTTAGGATTTATTTTTTTTGTTTTACGTTTAAATTGGTTTCACTTCTGCACAATGGCTCAGTTCAATGACTAGCTCTTGTTTTGGTTCTTAAAAGGACATGTCATGATTAGTTTGTACACAAGTTTGAAGTAAGGTCATCTTGATAGTATTAGGACTATAGACTAGCCTTAGAATTTGTATCATAGCTTGAAATTCACTCGTGTATAGAGAGAAATAATTGGATTTCCAGAGTTCATATTATGTCTTATTTGATTTTCATTTCAAGTGATATTAAAGCGAATTTCTTACAATCTAAGACTGTATATTACCCAGTATTGGTATTATAGCTGGTAAGAACAAAATGCTGCTTGATAAATCTATCCAATATTTCTGTACGCTGTTCAATTACTTTGCAGTTACTAAAAAGTATTTAGTTTAACGTTTATATTTTAAGATAATTTTAATTGTATACTGAAAGTTACTAGTGTCACAACTGGTGTAACACTATGAAAAGCTTTATAGATTGGTTTAGTGTTGTCAGGCTACATACTCACTTTTGACTCTTAAATTAATAATCCTGCTTCTTATACTTGACTTATGTGTTTTCAGTAAAGTGCTAGTTTTGTATAATCCTAAAAGCATAGGAAAACATAATTAGTTGGTTTATTTGTACTAGTTATATTAATATATATTAAATAGGCTGTAAAGTAATAATTTTTGTCCGTTTTAAGTTTCAAATTCGCTCTTTACTTTCCTCGGAAAAACTGTTTTTTTAAATTAATTTTTTCATAAAATACCTTTTTCTGTTTGTATTTTGAATCGTAACTCCCAACCAAAAGAAAGCAAGAAATAAAAGAATAATTCACACGATTCAACCCCAAGAATGTTATCCTAAAGCTGTTTTGATGGGTCTCAAAAGTCAAGGCACGTACAAAGAATTTTTAGGGGACGAGGTCAAACAAAAAAAAATACACTCATTTTCAGAATGAACTAAAAAGTAGGAATTATTTTTTTTTCTCAAGAATATAAGAATATAATTGATCATGAAGGGCAAAAAAGCATTGGATTTTACATAACATAAACCCCAAATTTATCTAGGTTTTAAATACATAAACTGAAAAAGTCGATGAGTTGAGGAAAACAGATAAAAAAAATCAAATTATTCAAAAAAATAAATCAAAACTTTCACTTATATTTATAGATTCTGGAAAAAAATGTTTTCTATTAGATAATTTTCTGATTAAAAAAAAATATAGTGTCTCATCCAAGATTACAAATTAAGTAAATACAGCCTCGCGAAGTGCTCTTACCGTTGTACTATACTGATAAAAGTGGGAAGTAACTAAACATTCCAAAAGGATTGAAACATAGTTTAAAAAAATGTGTAACAAAGAAATAAATGGAAGATGGAACAAAACGATCAGTGAGCTAATAAAACCGAACTGGATATCATTTAATTAAAAAACATTGGGGGGGACAATAAAAAACCTATAATTTAATATAGAAATGCCGAGAAATTTGAAAAAAATAAATAAATTTTCAGGGGGTTGGGGCCCCAGTCTAGGTCCCTATGAATCAGTTTTTGAATAAATCGTAAGCCCTACCCTATACAGAAACAAGACTGTTTATCTTTTTTCAAAAAATGGGCATTAGTCTAGTTGTCTTAATCTAAAGCCAAATATTTAGTGATTGTCGTTTCCCGAAGATAACATGCTAAACAGACAAGCACTACCATTAAATTCTTTATTTATAGTATTTTCAAATATCATTGCCCCTTTTCTGAAAATACACCCAGCCCCCTGATGGTCCGGGATATAGCCCCAGGAATATATTAAAAAAATTAACCAATAAAATTCATACTTTACAATATGAAGTAACACGAAAGAATATAACAAGAAAGAATGTAATCACGAGATTCGACACAACGATGAAATGTATCTATGTAGTTATATTTTGGACCTGAGATGGGGAGGGGGGTATAATGTCAAAATAGTGACCATGCTATTTGGAAAAAGTCTAACATAAAATCGAAAATTCCATCTCAACTAACCCACCCTCTCCTCAATGCTTAGATATAACCAAAAAATGGCTCATTTTTACAGTATCATATATTTTGTCAATTATCAGCTCTTCATAATCCCATATAAAAAGAGCAAGTTTCGTATATAGCCTGATATTGTGTCCAATCAATCAGAATGAAGGGTGAGGTTGTTACGGCTTACGCAAAACACGTATATACGTAAAACGTATATATATATATATATATATATATATATATATATATATATATATATATATATATATATATATATATATATATATATATTATATATAATATATATATATATATATATATATATATATATATATATATATATATATATATATATATATATATATATATTATATATATATATATATATATATATATATATATATATATATATATATATATATATATATATATATATATATATATATATATATATATATATTATATATATATATATATATATATATGTGATATATATATACGTATATATATATATATATATATATATACGTTTATATATATATATATATATATATATTATCGGTACTTGTCAATTAGCTGGTACACACGCAAGATATAGGATCTAAAGGAAACTAGTCAAACGGGTATCAGTCAATAGAGAATTTGATCACAAAATGTTGTTTGTCATTGCGTTTACAATATTTAAACTTTTTTTTTGGGAGGGGGGGGGGGTGGGGAAAAAAGTACCTAGGCTAGGTTACGTATTTAATATATACTAAGTTTTACCCCCACCCACCTTATGTGAAATATATAGCCCAAACTTGTTTCTAAACTATTATATTTTCATCATATTTTGTTTTATTTAATAAGCATTAACGAAACTTGACCTCGTGCGTGTATACCAGCTAATCGACAAGTACAATATCATCTTATAATCACTTATTGAAAAAGATATTATAAAGAAAATAGTTTTTATTACTATATACTTGTTTTTATTATACACTTTCCTTCCTGACTTCAGCTAACTCCTTTTCCATGATAATTTCAATATGACTGATGACGGAACAAGATTCAAACTCAACATTGATGAAAATGAAAGCTGTGGAGGTGACTAACTGACTATTGTTCCTCGTCACTAAGCAAATGATAATGGTAATCTTATGCTCATGAGAGAGAATGTCAGCTTAACTTACTATGCGAGAAAGCAAAGTGGGTATTTTCTCATCCTAATAACTGAGGGATTGTGTAATATGATTATATGACTGGGATGTGAAGGAATATCGATACTCATGTCAGTGTGATTAAAATGGGAACAGGGGCTTTTCTCACGGGGGAAAAAATCGAATACTCAGAAAATGTGAAATTTACACAATATTGAAAATCGTAACATAGTTGCAAGATAAATTCAAAAACGTAACAAAAATATAATATTTTTAGGACTGTAATGTAAAGCGTACCGTTTTATTTAAAATGTTCCAAACATGGTACAAACGTAACCTTGGTGGCAACCCTGAGCAGATAGTTGGTATGAAAAACACTAGATTTTGTTGAGAAGCACAATCGTAATTGGAAAATACTAAATTTTAGAGGCAGTTCCTTTGCTCTAAGATCTCACTTCCTTCTGCAAAGATTTTTGTTCTTTTGTTCATTTTTGTTCTAGGATCTTACAGCTCACTGATGCTAGCAAAAATATGAAGGACGCCCTTTTTCTGCCACATAAAAAATAGGGCCGTTCCTTTGCACTAAGATTTTACATCTAAGATCTCACATCCTTCTGCAAAGATTTCCATTCTTTTAACTAATCTTTGTTCTAAGATCTTACAGCTCACTGATATTAGCAAAAAGTGTGAAGGATACCATCTTTCTGCCATATAAAAAATGATGAGAGAAATTTGATGATATACTCATCATTGTTCTTAGACCGCTGATCTCAGCAGAACGATGAAAGACGTTTGCAAAAGAACGCCATAAGATGTTAGATCTTAGTGCTAAGATTTCACTTTTAAGCGTTCTTTGTCAAAAGATGCAAGATCTTAGCGCACAGATGAGTAAAAGAACGGCCCTAATGATGAAAGAACTTTGATGTTATACTCATCATTGTTCTTAGATCACTGATCAGACCAGAATGATGAAAGACGTTTGCAAAGAACGTGATAAGATATAAGATCTTAGTGCCAAGATTTCACTTTTAAGCATTCTTTGTCAAAAGATGTAAGATCTTAGCACATAGACGAGTAAAAGAACGGCCCTAATGATGAGAGAACTTAGATGTTATACTCATCATTGTTCTTAGACCACTGATCAGGCCAGAATGTTGAAAGACGTTTGCAAAGGAACGCCATAAGATGTAAGATCTTAGTGCTAAGATTTCACTTTTAAGCGTTCTTTGTCAAAAGATGTAAGATCTTAGCACATAGATGAATAAAAGAACGGCCCTAATCATGAGAGGACTTTGATGTTATACTCATCATTGTTCTTAGACCACTGATGAGGGGCTTCAACCTCATTGAAAACACGAACACTGTTTATAACAGTTACATATACGGTTATAAAAATGGCAAATATACAGCAATTATTGTAAAGGGACTGGTTACTGATTTCTAACTCTTTATAATCACTTTCTGATACATAAGGGGTGTCACTGTCTGGTGCACTATCTACTCCAAGGGGATAGAGACAGAGCTTTGAAGCTTCAATCAAAAAATGATAAAAATAGTCTTTTCGATCAAAATTTTGCAGAAATAGAAAGTGGGAAGCATATTGCTTCATGTAAATAGTCTGCATCCCTTTATAATAAAATTGAAAAATTCTTTGCTTGGCCTATACACAATTCAGGGTAGCTTGTACATATGTCATTAAAAGAGGGGGAGAGATGGTTAAAGTGCATTTGTAATGCAAATGAATGTTATATTTGAATTCAAGGCAATACAGGCTAATGATTGTAATTGAGATAGATTCTAAGGGTAAATATTTTCACTTTGGAGCAAAACCTTAGGTCGATATTGATCTCTCGTACTCAATCCCAATACTGGAACATTTTCAGTGAGGCTTAAATGTTGAGGATAAATTTCATTAATTTATAATTTTACCACTTAGTTTTGTGAAATCATTGCTTCATCAACTAGGCTAAGAAAAAGAGACAAATGGGCAATATTAGTTTTGCCATGTTAAGGAGGCAAAATCGTAAAGGCAAGGGGCAATTGTTTTCATTGTTTAATAAGTAAATGAACCTAACCTTCTTTGTTTTTCACAGTTTTCTCTCAGAAGTTGGCCTAATCTTCATGCAAGATTGCCCAAGGCTATTTTTGTACTTATACCAAATAATATTAATTGGATTGTCAGAAGAAAATTAAATAATTCGAAGGGTCGAGCATTTTATTTTGAACAAAACTAAGCATTAGCAGGAAACAGAACTTCAATTCTGTAAAATGGTGATTCTCTTGATTACCAACATCTATCATTTGGAGTGTTGGGCAATATTAAATATAAATATATCAGAGCAAATATCGATATCGTAACGTCAACATCAATAACGAAAACGATATTATATATTTTTTAGCAACCGGTGAAAATCCAGCTGAAAAGATCCAACATAGAAAAAGGTTTCAAAAATAGCCAAGAAGAAGAGTAATGGTACATTTAATCCATTCACTCATACATGCTTAATAATTTTTTTTGTTCTAATATTTCTAAATTAATAAAATATTCTTTGTTCTTTACTCCAAATTTATTTTTGTATTATTACAAATTCAATCTACTACGGCATACATACCATTATCCATAAGTTGGTATAGCCTGTTCTGAAACTCAAAACACATTTAGTGAGGGTGCACTTTTAAATGTTGCATAGGACCTCCGAAAGGCTTGGCTGTATAAAATATGGCTGTATAAAGCACAAAATATGCACATGTTAAAAATTAACAATTTTTCCCAACTTATTAAACTATGACCAGGAAACCACCCTCTGGGTAAGAAAGGTGGCGGAATTCTGTTTTTTGTCCGTAATGACTTGAACCCAAGTGAAATTTCAATTCCGTGTCCTGCACTCTTTGATGAGATTGTGTGGGTGTATGTTCGACCTAAAGTCTTGTCACATCCTTTCTATTGAATTGTCCTGTGTTGTTTTTATTACTCCTTTATTCAGAGATCCACTGATAAAATAAATTTTATCGAAAAATTACATGCAAGTGCTGACTTTTTACTATCAAAATACCGAAATGCGGGAATTTTCCTGATGGGTGACGCAGACGATATAAAACTCAATTCTACATGTAATGCTTTTAATTTAAAACAGGTCCTTAAGGTCCCAACTTTAAAAGGCAATACTACTCTTCATTTAATCTGCACTAATCTTTCGAAGTTTTATAAGCCCGTCTCCACTCTGCCCCCTCTAGGGGGTAGTTACCACTTTAGCCTTCTCTTATCTCCGCTGGCTAAAGTTAAACAGTCGTTTTCTGTAACTGAAACCGCTTAAAGACCTCTTATTGAATCAAGACTTTTCAATTTTGGCTCCTGGATTACTACTGAAAATTGGCCCACTGTGTATCAAACAAATGACATTGACTGCATAGCTTTGTCCCATCAAAATTTATTGAGGAGTAATTATGAATGCCATTTTCCTGAGAAAAAAAATAAAACGTGTTCTACAGATAAGCCTTATGTTACTGAGTTTTTTTTTAAAACTTATAAAAAAAATCAATTGGTTAAAGGCAGGTCGTATTACTGAGGCTGATAGTCTAAGGAGTTCCTAAAGGAAAAATTAAGAAAAGCAGTTTCTGATTAGTATAATAATAAAGTCAAAGATCTATATTCTAACAAGCCCAAGCAATAGTACAGAAAAATTAAATAAATATGCAGAAAATGTCCTTCTGAAGTAAATTTTCACTCCGCTGACCCCCTTAATAAGACTTCTGACGATTTGAACTTGTACCTTGCCTCCATAATTCAAAGTCTTCCTCGTTTCCCTGGATCTAGTCCAACTATTCCTCCCAATGCTTCCTTCCGCTTCATTTCTCCCTCTAATGTTATAAATAAAATCCTAAAGCTTAGAAAATCAAGTACTTGTCCCTTGGACAACCCAGTTGACTTAATTAAAGTCATTTCAGACAAAATTGTTGAGACTGTGTCAATTATTTTCAATCATATCACAAAATTTGGTAAATTCCCAAGTTGCTGGAAACAAGGTTTTATAACACCTGTCCCAAAAAAAGCACCAGTCTGACTTTTTCCAGCATTCGCCCCATTACAATCACTTCAGTTTTTTCCAAAAATTATGAAGGTTACTTCTGTGAGTAGCTTAAAGTTAAAATTTGTGCACGTATTGACACCCGGCAGTTTGGTAACTTTAGCAAAATTTCCACCATCCATTACCTTGTGCGCTTAATACATACCATCGTAAGTAACCTTAATAAATCAAATGTTTGGCTGAACCTTGTCTTAGTTCATTTCCAAAAAGCTTTTGACCTGGTTGACTACACCACCCTAATTCGTTCACTACTGGTCAACTTTGAACTTGATCCTTCATTAGTAAATATTGTTATATCGTTTCTTTCAAATAAATCGCAAGTTGTAAAATACAAAAATATTTTCTCTAACGCCCTCCCTATATATTGTGGAATTCCACAAGGAGCCTTATTGGGAAGGAATTCCACAAGAAATAACTTTTATTTCTAGTCATGATTAACGATATTGGTAAGGATTTCCCCCAAAGGTGGAAATACGTAGATGACTTGTCGATCCTTGAAGTATGTCACAGGAATAATAAAGGTGACCCCCTTGAAATCCTAAGCCACATTTCAGATGAACCTAAGAACCTAAATATAAAAGTAAATTCCACTAAATCAAATATAATGACGTTAAATTTCTTGAAATCTGCTCCCGATTTCCTTGACCCTATCACCCCAGATATTTCTGTGTCTTCCTTTAAATTACTTGGGGTTATAATTTCTTCTAATTTAAAGTGGGCTATCCACATGAAAGATATTGTCCATAGAGCTAATGCGTCCATGTCTCTCCTTAAGCTCTTGAATAAATTTTACATCTCCTCATCCCATTCTTTAAGGATTTATACTTCCTTTGTCCGCATGCATCTTGAATATACTTGTCCAGTTTTGCATCCTGACATCTCCCGTGATGAATCGGAAAAAATTTAATCTATTCAAAAAAGAGCCCTAAGAATAATTTTTATAGAAGCTTTGGTACCATATTCACTCTTTCTAAAAAAAAAGGCAAAGCTGAGAACTCTTAAAGACAGTAGAGGAACGCTGTGCCTCCGTTTTGCAAAAAATACACTAATAAACCCTCGCACGGAAAACATTTTCCCCATAAGACACTCCCCATCCAGACACAGCCTGCCACGTACTGTTTCTGAACCCGTCCCTATATTGTCCCCCATCCGTTGCTTAGCCTTCATGCATGTAAAAACTTTTTCCCCTTCATTACTGATCAAATAAACCACTAATTTTATTTGGTACTGGTGATACCCAAGTTTGTGTCTGTTTGGTTCTTTCGTTTCTTCCCCCTTGTTCATATATTCTCTTTTAAACCTTTTTAACACTATTTTTATCTCAATCTTTTTGTTGGTTATTTTTAGTTTTTACACTTTTAACTTTCTTACATTTGACACTTTTTGGTGACTAATGAATGGCTTTGCCTTTATGATATTGTTGTTTTTGGTATTGTTTAGCCAGTTCTTTAGTTGTTGTGCTAATTTTATGATTTTTGTTATATGACTCCGAAATGCAAATTCGGTTCTTCGGGGCTTGTGATAGTAATTTTTGAAATAAATATCTCATCTCATGCTAAGTTAACTTCCGTCACAACTGTCGCATACCCTGTTGTATCGGTAAATATTTCGCTGTTCATATTATTTACTTACGACTAAAGTGAACATACCACTCAATACTTTTTTATGCTCTTTCCAAACATTATAATCATTTTTTCCGCCAATGAATTTTACCCCCTGCTCTATATCTACCAATTCAGGTTGTATATTTGCGCATTGGGGGGAGGGGGGTAGAGTTTAAACTTACCTCTCTCTTGCATTAGGAATAAACCTTACCTCCACCCCTAATGTGCAAATATATATATACCCTGAATTGGTATATATAGGGGATAAAATTCATTTGCGGCAAAAGTAATTATTATATTTGGAAAGAGCATAAAAAAGGGCATCCAGTGGTATGTTCACTTTATTTGTATGTCAATAGTATGAACAGTGAAATATTTACCGTTTTAACTTCTCAAAGTTGAAGTTAAAATAAAGAGTGATATGGATTTGGCCTTACTGGCAACTGAATCTGGATCAAAAGATCCAAGTACCGTGATAGTTTCTGTGATTCAGCAACGACAGAATCGAGCCAGTTTGTGCAGAGTATCTGGCAAAATTTCAGCAGTCAAGGCAATGTATGCTTCGCCAGCGGCCGAATTTATAAAAGATATTCAAATTTTCGGATGGGAGTCCTTAGTTCCATGAAAAACAAATCCATTCAAGTGGTGGAAGTCTTGTAATATGGTTCCCAGAAATATATATACGAGGGGATCTGAATTAATGTCCATGTCCGTCACCAGCGTCGCTTTTGGGAGTTTTTTCCAAGGCTGGTCAGTTAACCAAACAGTTCGTAGTAACGACCTGTAGGAAAGGAGTAATAAACCCAGCTCAGAACTCTAAAAAAATGGGAGTATGATAACAGTATACACATCAAAAGAATTGGCTTCTTATGCTGATTCCAATCATATAGAATTCATTAAGTTTAATGCGTCCATAAAAAGCTACACTTAGAAAATGTGTGAATTAAGAAAGGAGAAAGACCCCCAAAAAAGGCAAGGAATGTAAATGAAAAGCACACCATCAGATTTAAAATATAATACAACTCTTTTGTGTTAGCTTTTTGATTCCATCTGACAGAGTTTTGAATTTTTATTTTTACCAGAAGAAAGATCACGGATGTGTTTATTTTTTCTTTTTTACCAGGGTGATCGTATGGAGCTAATGGTTCAAGAATAACAGAAGAGGGGTCGTTCGAACATAAAATCAAAAGTTCTAGTATTCTTCTGAAGTGACCAAAAATATTGGATGGCAACTGGCCCCCTTCCCACGCCCGTCTTTCCGTAAAGTCATCTGATTAAAATTATGAGGTATCTAATTTGTTCAACATAGCTGAAAAACTAAATAACTATGCTTTTGGAGATGACATGACCCCACAGTACCTGAGGGAAGGACTGTAAGCTATAAAAATTTGCTTGTTGTTTGCGTATTATTGGTTATTTGGAAGTAAAGAGACATTTTTTGGGAAGGGGGAATTTTAAACGAAAATAATTTTCCTTGGGAAGGGAAGTTTCTGGGGATGAACTTACTAGGAAAAATTTACATGGGAGAATTTGCCAGAACAACTATTCAAAATTTGTCCTACTTTATCTTTGTTGCTACCATTTTACATTTAGATATGTTCAGCGGAAATTAACAGGACCCCCACAGTACATGGAGGATACAAGTTATGAATTTTGTCCGTTGTTTACATACAATGTTTTTTATTTGGAAGTGAAGACATTTTTCGGGAAGGGGGAATTTTCTATTTCGAGAATTTTCCATGGGCAGGGGAAGTTTCCAGAGATAAACTTTAAATCAAGAATTTTACAAAGAAGACTTTTCTAGACCTCATATACGAAAATTCTCTTAGTTTTTCTTCGCCCACTCAATTTTTGCATGTAGATTTACTAGGGAAATTTTCCAGTGGAAATTTTCAGAAGTGTTAAAATTGCCTTGAGGATTTTTTCTTGGCAGGGTGGGGATTTCCCACGGGAGATGTTCTCCATGGATGAGTTTTATGTTGGAGCAATTTTCTGAAAAAGGAAAATTCTTCTTGGGGTAATTTTTCGCTGGAGAAGCTTTCCATTGGGAAGATGGAATTTCCAGGAAAAATTCCCACAGAAGGGTTATCCCGGCATGATTCGAAAAAGGATTAAAAATCATATGAAATCCAAATCTTTTTTTCAAATGAAAGAGGGCTAAAGAGATTTTTCTAGGTGAAATTGTCAACAAGAAAATTTCTGGGTGGAACTTTAAGCAGGGACTGATTTGTTTTCGGGGAAGATGATTGTACGCAGGAGGAACTTTTAATGGAGTAATTTTCGTTGTGGCAATTTTCCATGAAGGAAAAAAGCAGATTAGCCGGCGTTATTTGAAAACGATCAGATATAATACGTTTTTTTGAAAGACTCAAAGATGTATTTGAGGGGCAACCCCCTCATATACGGAATATATGCTTTTCGTTTTGAATTTGAATGCTGAACCTTACTTTCAGCTGATAAAACTTTTATTCTATATTGTTTTTTTTATCACTGAAAGGTAGAAACAATTCTCAGGGAAAAACTTTGACAAGTTGCTGATTTTGAATAGCCAAAAGTGGCCAGTAGATTATGATTCTTGTTCCTGAGCTTCAGTGAATTCAAATGTGGATTTTTATGATATTCATTTATGTAATCGAAGTTTTTTTTCATTCCTGCGTATTTTTTATTTGATGTTTCTAGAAATTAGTCAAGTATAAAAGGAAACACTAATCAAAATCTGATCTATTGAACTAGGCTTTAGAGAACAAATAACTTGGCATTGGCTATTTGTCGTTTTTACTTGGTCTGAAACTCTTCTTTGAACTTCCTGACAGCTAAGAATACATTTTGACGGCGGCACTAAATATTGATGAGCCTTTAATGCATTGCAATCAGAAGAACCGGTAGGATGGTCCAATTAATTGCATGCACATTTCACTTCTTTACGAGATTTGTACCATTTTTCCTTTTTTGCTCTTTTTTCATGAATATAGGTCGTAGTTTGTTTTGATTTATTTGTTTCCTTACCCATTCAATATTCAATCGCAGTTAAATCTTGTTACTCTGAGCTGTAATAGTAGCAGTTGTAGTAGTAGTAGTTTGTACAATGCACCCTTCGACATCCTCCTTAACGTGTCCTAAAATTTCCAACTTGATACTCTGACCTGTTCTTGAGACACACCCTTTAAAAACCGGCTTCCTCATAGTTTCTTTTGATTTGTTTCAAAATACGCTTTTGGAGATTTATTATCAGAAATGCCCTCTTTCCAGTAACAAATCTTATAGTTGATTAATAGGCAAATAGCACAGCTTACAACCCGTGCAGTAGGGGTTGTTGGGGTTGTATCATCATCAGAGGGATATATTTGGTCTTTGAATAATAATGAACAAAATGGTTAAGTAGAAATTTTAATACGAGATGATAACAGTGAGTCAGCAAGGAAGGGTGCAAGAAGAGGTTGTTTGCCCTCTAATCACTTCAATCATTCAAAAGGTTCTTTGACCATATTTTTGCCATTTTCGATAGTTGACACCAGTGTAGCGACATGATTAGCTGAATTCCACATAAAATAAAGTAAGCCTCCAAAAAAAACTTTTCTCTCAACACTTTCTCAAATTTTCACTTTAATATCCTCAGCCTTGGTAACACCTGCAATAGAAATGGTAGTTGTAGTGGTGGCAAGAGTAGTAGTAAGATGCAAATATTCTCTTTTTGGTCACTTGATTTTCCCCTTTAAGCAATCCTTGAAAGTTCCAACTTAATAACCTAATCTATACCCGAGATACACCCTTTCACCAATCTTCATGCACATAGAGTCATTTGGTTTATTTCAAATTTATCTTATATATTATCTCACTTTTTCACTTTTGTACCCTTAGTATTATGAGTATTAGCATCATAGCGGTAGTAGTAGAAGCAGTAGTAGCATTTGTAGCATGGACGTGTTGCCTTTCGACCAGTAAAACATCCCCTCATTATGCCCTGGAAGTTTCAGCTCAATGCATTAAGCCATTACAAAAATATTCCTGGTACACACTTTTGACAATCTGTATGCACTTAGTACATTATCACTTATCGTGAAATTCCTTTAAATTTCACTTCCTTGGTAGGAAGTGAACTCATTCTTGGTAGTACTCGTTACAAAGGCAGTGATTGCAGTAATAGTATTTCTAGTAATAGTATAGGTAGTAGTATTGAGCAAACTTTGCCTTTTTGGTCGATTGACCATCCCCTGAAAGTTCTAAACTAATACGCTCAGTCATTCTTGAGGTTCTCCCTTTTGACAACCCGTGTGTAAATAACGTGTTTTGATGTATTCAACACTCTTCTCAACAGTCTCTAAGAGGTTCACCTGAATTTTCTTTTTTTTTTGGACACTAATGGTCAAACATGCTGTTTTTTTCAGTAGCAAAGCTTATATGTAAACAATAATTGTTGCACAATTTCAAGTCCTTGCCCTAACGACTAGGGTGTTTGGATATGCTGAACAAATGGTTATCTTAAAATTTTGATTGAATGTATTTGGGGAATTGATAGGCACGGAAGGAAGGGGGGTGGCTGCCTTCCAATCATTTTGATTCTTAAAAGAGAACTAGAGCTCTCAATTTTTAATTGAATGGGCCTCCTCTAAAACTTGGATAACCAATCCCTGCTTAAAAACCTCCAACATACTAACAATGGGTAACACTGATAGCTTAAGCTTTTGACCTGGAGGCTGCGGGGGATTTTTTCTACACAGGAGGCATAGTTTTTGACCTTTGGACTATTTTGATCAAAATGGCTATATCAAAATTTGGTCAAATGCATTTAGGGAAAAGATGGTATAGGGGAGGGAGGCTAGTTTCCCTCCAATCAAATGAGCTCCCTATGTTTGTACATGTAATTCCATTTCATTACAATTTTACATGTTAACAATGGGCAAAAAGTAAAACTTATAACCTTTGGCCTGAAGGCTAAAAGAAATTATCAATTCCGGAACGACAGCTCCTTGACGTTTGTACTGTTTTGAGTTAAAGGGTTATCTTAAGATTTTTGATTGGAAGCATTTGAGGGAGCATTTAGCTTAAACCATTGCCCTAGAGGCTGCAAGGGGTTTTGTTAACACAGGAGGCATATTTTTTTTTTTACCTTTTAACCATTTTGAACAAAATGGCTATCTCAAAATTTTGATCGGATACATTTAGGAAAAACAGGAGGGAGGCTAGTTTTCCTCCCAAAACTTTTGACTCTTTAAAAGACTTCGAATATGACTTCGAATTTTTAATCAAATGAGCCCCCTATGTTTATACAGCCACTCATTCCATAAAAACCTTATATGCCACCTGAGCATAACTTACAATGCTTGTTCCTGGGCTTTTTGTCAATGTCAGAGGCCGTGTTATATGATCTATGAAGTATTTGGAACAAAATGACTATCTCAAAATTTTTGATTGGACGCTCTTGGGGAAAAGAGGTTATGAGAGGGGTTTTAGTTGCCCTCTGATCCCTTTCGACTTAAAAGGCAACTAGAACTTTCATTTTCGAATCAAATGAGCCTCTTCCGAAGTTTATGCTAACACTTGTTCCATAAAAACCTTTCACGCCCACGGGTCCAATTTACAACCTTGCCTCCATGCTCTGAGGGGTTATTTAAACATTAGTGGCCTTGTTATATTGATCTTTGGATTATTTTGAAAAAAATGGTTATTTTACAATTCTGATAGGAAGTTATTGGGAAGATTGGGCGTGGGGGTCTATTTGCTCTACTCATTCATAATTTTTATTGGATGCATTTGGGGAAAAGAGGGCACGGGAGCCTAGTTGCCCTCTGAACACTTTTGACATAAGAAAAAGTCTCAGTTTTCAATCAAGGGAGCTTCTTCCAAAGTTTATACAACTACCCCTTCCATAAAAACCTTACATGTAATTAACCAGCAACTAGCATAGCTTATAGCGAATATTGATAGCTTATTGAAAACTCGGTGCGTGGGGGTTGACATCCCCAAAGACATAATTACTGGACCTTTCAACTGTACTGAACCAATGGCTATCTCAAAAATTTTATAGGGTGTGTTTGGGGAAATGATGGGGGGGGGGGCTGGTTGCCCTCCAATCTCTTTCGACTCCTTTTCATCTAGGAAACTCCTTCTGTTATATACCTCTCTAACAGTTGCTGCAGCATGAGCCTACTTGATAAAAACAAACATATAAAAACTAGCAAAATTTGTTTTTTTTAAGGTTATACAAAAACTTACAGTGCATGTTTTCTAGTCAACTTCGAGATTTTTCCTAACATCCAACAGAATTAATGTGGTGAACAAACCATCTGTGCAAGGATTGAATAGGGGGGGGGGGGTAAATTATTCTTTTCATCTTTCATTTTATATCTTACTGTTCAAAACCTTCAAAGAAGTCTTTACTAATCACTATCTGTATTTTAATACTTTTTAAGGAGAGGAGGGGGAAAGGACAAACATCAAGAAAATTCTGGCAAATCAGGGCTAGTGTTTAGGGTGGAAAACAAAGCAACCAGCTATGGAGTCGAAATTTAAGAAAAAAATTTATTTGAAATGTGGAAAGCTGCTATTTTATCAGTGAAAAAAAAAACCACCACATCTCTCTAAATTGATACAAAGTTTACCAGATAAGAATCTTGAGTAAGAAATGAGCTGTCTAGAATAAAAAAAGGTCTAGACTCCCTCTTCGAAGTACCATATTAGAATAAATATAAAAATACTTAGGCTCGAGGCTTTGTCCGTAATAAAGAATCTAATCTAACTATTACAATTTTAGAAAATCTGGACCTAGAAAACTTTACTAAAGAGGAAAAAAATAATAAATTACGCAGACAAGAAGAGTATTGGATCCATGCTCTGGGTACTGCGTATCCTTTTGGGCTAAATGATCGAGTTGCGAAATACGGAAACATGTCAAATGTAGTTGCTAATTGTATCAATGGGTTAACTGAGCACCCTTCTTTTAATTGCCCCACTAAACGTAAAAACCGATCAAGAGGACATAGGAAAAATAATAAAAATAATTATTTAGATTTAAATGCATTTTTAATCGATTTAGGTCACATATTTGAGAATAATGGAATGACTAGTTTAATACAATCTTTAAATAAGTTATCAAAGAATAATTTAATAAAAGTTTTCTGGATTGCAAAAAATAGTACAACATGTAACTCAAAAAATAAATTAATTTATGATGCAGTTTGTATTTTAGCTAAATAAAAATTTATCTCAAAATATAATAAATCTGAAAAAATTGTAAATAAGGATAATAGATTATATTTGTCTATTAATTTTTGTTCTAAACAAATAGAAGATATTAATTTGCCAAGCATCTTAAACCAGCGGAGAGTAAAGAATGCCCTTCCATGTAATTTGGTGTATAATGGTAGTCCGATTTAACATATAAATTTTCAAAAACAATTGGTCAAATGATTTTTAACTATAATTCAATACTTAAAAAACTGGACAGGGGGAGTAATTGGAAACCGGTTTGTAATTGTGAGCAATTTTTACCGTATGTGGATCAAACTTATAAGCATATTGTAACGGGAGATTTGTCCATTATAAAGCATCGTGATCTTCAAAAGATAATGAAAATGGGGGCTAAGTTCCGTCTTTCTTACCACATAATGCCAGCAGATATTCTTAGGGGATTAAAGAATGATTTAAATGTATTTATTGATAATTGGTGCAAGAAGGAGAAAATTACTAAAGATAGATTTCAGAATTGGATAAATTTGATTTTGACTAGTGTAAGAAATAGCATGTATAGAATTAATCCTACAGATTCTTTGAAAAAATCAATGTTTTATAATGCCAATATGAAACAAGCAATTGCTAATTTACAGAATGAATTTATAATTCTACCAGTTGATAAGGCTAGCAATAATTTTGCCATAATTTGTCAAAAACTCTATTGTGATATTTTATCAAAAGAGTTACAAACAACAAATACATACGAAAAGGCCCATATAGAGGAGAATAGTTTAATTGAAAATATAGAAGAAAGAATTTTGAAAAATTTCAATATTAAAATAAATGTTAATGACAAACAGTTTCCTTTCTTATATTGGACGATAAAATTTCACAAAAATCCACCAAAACCACGTTTTATTGCTGGGGCAGCAAGGTGTCCAACCAGAATTGCGGCTACTGATTTATCTTTAATTTTAGGTGAAATTAGAAATAAATTTAAAGCATATTGCTCTGGAATTAAAAAATTTTCTAACTTTAACCCATATTGGAGTGTTAATAACTCGTTACAAGTGATAGATTTTTTGGTGAATGTTTCAGCTAAAAGAGTCGATTCATTTGATTTTACTACTTTGTATACAAATTTGTCACTAAATTTAGTATTCGAAAAATTGAAAACGGTGATAAAGAAATCTTTTCTTTTGTCTAATATCGGATTTTTGAAAATTGATACTTTTAATAAAAAAGCCCGATGGACGAATTTCCTTAGAAGCACTATTAATTCAAGATGTTATAGCTTGGATATGGTATGCAATTTATTGGAATTTGTTCTATTTAATACATTTATAAGATTTAGTGGGAATTTATATAAACAAACTGTAGGTATTCCTATGGGTGGGAATGCAAGTCCATTCATAGCAGACCTGTTTTTAAGTCAATTAGAATATGAATATATGATAAATAAAAATAGCCCAAGCAACGTAAAATATAACCTTTTAAATAATAAAAGATATCTGGACGATCTCTTGGTAATAAATTGTGCAGAGTTTATTGAGATTTCAAAAAACATTTATCCACAAGAGTCAATTCTTGAGCCTAGCTATGGGATGGGACACTCCGACCATTTCTTAGATTTAAATATTAATATTTCAAATAATAATAAATTAGTTTTTAAATTATATAATAAAACGGATGATTTTAATTTTGAAGTAATTAACTTTCCATATCTTGAAAGTAATATACATTCAAATATTACTTATTCGGCTTATTATTCCCAATTATTTAGGTATGCAAAAATATGCAGTAATTACACAGATTTTAAAAATAGATGTAAAAAGCTAAGCGAAAAACTGATCTTAAGAGGTTTTTCTGCCAAAAAAATTAGTCGGCAATTCAAAAAATTTAGTTTCATGTATCATGAACTCTTAAGTAAATATACAAAACATTATAAAGAAATACTGAATGATATTTTAATATAATTTCTCGCAGTTTGAGTTTCTAGGGGTTTTAAACAAGCTTGAGTATCTTTAAATTGGTAATTGGTTCCAGATCAAGGAGGCACACTTGTGCCTCTATAAAGAGGCGACCCACCACAATGTTAAGCGATTTCAGGTCCTAGAGGTCGCAGAGAGACGGCGGTAATCGCATTTTGTAGCCCAAGCTCAAACTAAGAAACTTGCAAAATTTCGTCCTCCTCCGACTTTATCTTCATGGGGTAAACTGGGCCGGAAGTTTGGACCCTCCCACCACAGCCCCCCTTTAACGTTGTCCGATTGGGCTGAAATTTAGAGGTTAAGCTTTCCTAGGGCCCGGGAGCTTATCCTCGAAATTTCAGCTCAATCCGATCACTCCTTCCCTGTTTTCAAAAAACCAAATATAGCCACTTAAAATTCATTTCTTTTTTTTTTCTTAGCCACGCCTACAGGCCACAGTTGGCAACGGATCCGGTTGAATGAGGACTCATTCGAAGCAGAATTCGACCTGTTAGGGCCTTTTGATATTTTCAGACCGAAAAAATTATCCCCCGAATTTACATTTACGAAAAACCTCGTTTTCCTATATTAGCCCATGTTAATTTTTCCCACCACAACCCCCCCCTTTAACGTTGTCTGATCGGGCTGAAATTTAGAGGATAAGCTTTCCTGGGGCCTGGGAGCTTATCCTCGAAATTTCAGCTCAATCTGATCACTCCTTCCCTGTTTTCCAAAAACCACATATCAAGTTTTGCTTGCGTCAAAAAGATTCATCACCTCACTAAAAAACATTTTCAATTATGTCTCTTTAGTGTAGCGGTGAGACTTCTGGCAGTCAGGCGGAAAACCCGAGTTCGATTCACCGTTAGATCAAATTTTTTATATACTGAATTTAAATTAAAAAAAAAAAATTCAGTTTCTTTTTTAAATTATTTGAAAAAAATTATGTTTTCTAAAGAGTTAAAGAGGCTGAGTTACAAGGTTGACCCTTAAAACACCCTGTCGAGAAAGAAAAGAATAATACACAATCATCTAACAGTTAGTCAAGCAATAATAAGTAATCAAGGAGGCACACTTGTGCCTCTATATCAAGGAGGCACACTTGTGCCTCTATAAAGTCAAGGAGGCACACTTGTGCCTCTATAAAGAGGCGACCCACCACAATGTTAAGTGATTTCAGGTCCTAGAGGTCGCAGAGAGACGGCGGTAATCGCATTTTGTAGCCCAAGCTCAAACTAAGAAACTTGCAAAATTTCATCCTCCTCCGACTTTATCTTCATGGGGTAAACTGGGCCGGAAGTTTGGACCCTCCCACCACAGCCCCCCTTTAACGTTGTCCGATTGGGCTGAAATTTAGAGGTTAAGCTTTCCTAGGGCCCGGGAGCTTATCCTCGAAATTTCAGCTCAATCCGATCACTCCTTCCCTGTTTTCAAAAAACCAAATATAGCCACTTAAAATTCATCATTTCTTTTTTTTCTTAGCCACGCCTACAGGCCACAGTTGGCAACGGATCCGGTTGAATGAGGACTCATTCGAAGCAGAATTCGACCTGTTAGGGCCTTTTGATATTTTCAGACCGAAAAAATTATCCCCCGAATTTACATTTACGAAAAACCTTAGTTTTTTTCAAATAATACACATAAACAGGTTAGACATGCTTTGTTATGAAAATATCTGCGCGTCAATTTTCATAACAAAGCATGTCTAACCTGTTTATGTGTATCAAGGAGGCACACTTGTGCCTCTATAAAGAGGTGACCCACCACAATGTTAAGCGATTTCAGGTCCTAGAGGTCACAGAGAGACGGCGGTAATCGCATTTTGTAGCCCAAGCTCAAACTAAGAAACCTGCAAAATTCCATCCTCCTCCGACTTTATCTTCATGGGGTAAACTGGGCCGGAAGTTTGGACCCTCCCACCACAGCCCCCCTTTAAAGTTGTCCGATTGGGCTGAAATTTAGAGGTTAAGCTTTCCTAGGGCCCGGGAGCTTATCCTCGAAATTTCAGCTCAATCCGATCACTCCTTCCCTGTTTTCAAAAAACCAAATATAGCCACTTAAAATTCATTTCTTTTTTTTTTCTTAGCCACGCCTACAGGCCACAGTTGGCAACGGATCCGGTTGAATGAGGACTCATTCGAAGCAGAATTCGACCTGTTAGGGCCTTTTGATATTTTCAGACCGAAAAAATTATCCCCCGAATTTACATTTACGAAAAACCTTAGTTTTTTTTCAAATAATACAGATAAACAGGTTAGACATGCTTTGTTATGAAAATATCTGCGCGTCAATTTTCATGGCAAAGCATTTCTAACCTGTTTATGTGTATGAAAAAAACTACGTTTTCTAAAGAGTTAAAGAGGCTGAGTTACAAGGTCAACCCTTAAAACGTATAGGGATTAGGAGGCACAGTTGGGGGGGCTGTTAAAGAGGCTGAGTCACAAGTTCGAACCTTAAAACGTACAGGGATTAGGAGGCACCCTGTACGACGTGATTTGAGTATTCAGGAATTAAAAGCCTTAACACAAGAATGTTCAAGAGCGGGGGTTTGGGGGGCGGTAGCCCCCCAACTTCAACTCCTGACACGATCAGCTAACAGTTAGTCAAGCAATTATAAGTAATAAACTGTACAAAAACGTGCAGAAATTATTTGAAAGAAAACTACGTTTTCTAAAGAGTTAAAGAGGCTGAGTTACAAGGTCGAACCTTAAAACGTACAGGGATTAGGAGGCAAAGTTGGGGGGCTGCCGCCCCCCAAACCCCCCGCTTTCGCAGCCTTTAAATAAAAAAAAAGTTTTTTAAACTGAAAGTAAGGAGCGACATTAAATCTTAAAACGAACAGAAATTATTCCGTATATGAAAGAGGCTGTGCCCTCCTCAACGCCTCGCTCTTTACGCTAAAGTTTTTATTGTTTAAAAAAAGAGTTGTGAGAAAGTCAAACTTTAGCGTAAAGAGCGAGGCGTTGAGGAGGGCACAGCCTCGTTCATATACGGAATAATTTCTGTTCGTTTTAAGATTTAATGTCGCTCCTTACTTTCAGTTTAAAAACTTTTTTTTTTATTTAAAGGCTGCGAAAGCGGGGGGTTTGGGGGGCGGCAGCCCCCCAACTGTGCCTCCTAATCCCTGTACGTTTTAAGGTTCGACCTTGTAACTCAGCCTCTTTAACTCTTTAGAAAACGTAGTTTTCTTTCAAATATACCAATAAAAGATACATCTGGACATGTCTTCATTTGTTCCAGAATGGTCTCTTTCAGTGACCTCTGGGATTTGATTATGGAAACATTGAAACACTTTTTGTATGTAATTTTTAATAGCTTGACTAGTATGCATGTATTTCACAGGTTTGACCTGACATAGGGTTACCATATAGATCTTATGGTAGAGGCGCCACCGTGCTGGGTAAAGAATGTAAAGCCTCGAAACCCGTTAAGGCCGGTGGTATTCTTCTGATGAGCCCTAAATGGAAGGTTTTACTTGGAAATATTTTGCTAGATTTAAGGAGCTTTTGCGGGTAATTTTACAACGACTTACATTTATTGATGACAACTTTGCATGGATTTGGACTTTTCTATTTGGTTGATGGTTTGGGTATACTGTTTGGTCCTAGGTAGTTGGATGGATGTGTAAGGTGAGAGCCTCGTTCAAGTGCACATTTGTCTCAATTGCTGGATTAGGACGACAGTTTTTTTTTTTTTTTTTTTTTTTTTTTTTTTTTTTTTTTTTTTTTTTTTTTTTTTTTTTTTTTTTTTTGCCAAGTAATTACCTCTCAAACATAATAAAATATAAAGGGCTTTTCACCTGTACGCCCACATTTGTTCTTATTCAAAAGAGCCTGATTTAGAAAATCTTTTATTATATATAAGACACTAAAAGCGTTTTTTGCTTTGTGCGCCTTTTTACCTGAATGGACTCGTTTATGTCTAGTCAGATGTCCCGACACAGAAAAGATTTTCTTGCATATATTACACTGGAAGGGTTTTTCACCTGTATGAACCCGTTTATGTACAGTCAAATATCCCGAATCAGCAATGGTTTTTTACATATATCACAATGGAAGGGTTTTTCACCTGTATGCACTCGTTTATGTCTAGTCAGATGTCCCGACACAGAAAAGATTTTCTTGCATATATTACACTGGAAGGGTTTTTCACCTGTATGAACCCGTTTATGTACAGTCAAATATGCCGAAAAAGCAAAGGTTTTCTTACGTATATCACACTCGCAGGGTTTTTCACCTTTATGCACTCGTTTATATCTAGTCAAATTATCCAACCGAGTAAAAGTTTTCATACATATGTCACACTGGATAGGAGTTTCATCACCAATGGTGCAGATAGTTGACTTCATTCTGAAAAGAGAACAAAATTAGATAAACGATAATAAAACAGCTAAAAGTGGTACTTAAACAGTTATTGGAGAATCATTTGATGATTGGGATTTATGCTTTAAAAATCCGTTTAATATCATAGAAATAATAGAAAATAATACTTAAAATTCAACCAGGAGAAATATATAACGGTTAAAATCCTCAAAAGTTTTTACAATCATAAGGAGTCAATATTTTGCACTTAGATACGTTTGTGAGTCGATTCCCACTTTTATTTTTTCTTTACCTCGTAGAAGAGATGATTTTCTCTTTATCTCTTCCATCCTTTATCTCTTCAATTTTGTTTGACCTAAATTTAGTCTTAGTTTCTTTCTTTTTTCTCTATTTAATTATACTACTAAAAATATACTACTACGCTATAGTTTTCTTTAGTACTTTCAAAAGAGCTATTTATTCTAATTAAACAGTCTTTGTGATTCATGGGTCAATCTTAAAGAATTAAAAAAAAATCGATTTTTAGCGTAAAGAGCGAGGTATTGGCGAGGTGGGCAAACCCACTCATATACGTAATAATTTCTTCTCGTTTCAAGTTGTAATATTGCTCCTTACTTTCAGTTAAAAAAAACTTGTTTTTTTATTTAATCCCTAATAAGGCAAAAATCAAAATACAAGAAGCTTTTATATTTATACTTTACTAAGTTTTATCTATCCCTGCAACCATGATTTAATTAAAATCTAAAGTGTTTCACATTTACAAGGATAATCTTTATAAATTGTTGTGCAAGGAAAGGAGAGACAATAAGGATGCAAGTAATGAAGGAAAGAATAATAGAGAAAAGAGAGGAAATAAAAATGCTAAGAAGAGCCAGATACAACTATAGAGTCTTCTAACAATCTTGTACATGAATTAAGAGATGGTTTTATTTGTTCTCCATCATTTGTTCCCCGTATGCTGCCAAAGATATAGATACCTTATGACTGCTGTAGCTTCTTTCGTTGCAAGGCTCCGCCCAACTCTTAAACGTGTAAATCCAACCTGACTTAAACCACCATGCCTTCTCAAGACCAGAACATAATTTGCACTTTACTGAAAACAAAAACATTTTAAAAGTTTTCACTGTTTTAACTTTAATAAATGAAAAAAGTATCAAAACTTTAAGGAATAAATACCAGCATATGTATATTAAACTGACAGTCCACGGTCATCTTTTTAAATTTGTTGTTCAAGATTAGGAGCCCGTTATCCCTGTTTAGGAACAACCCTGTTTTCATATTTTGATCAAAATATTAATTTGAGTGGTGGGGAGTCTTCACCTTATAGCGTAGGGTTATATCTGACTCTATTATGACGGGGCTTGGAAAAATTTTGTGGCATCAATCATTACATTTTGAAAGAGAATTTAAGGGATAATCTACAGTAAAATTCTAGTTGAGTCTTCTTCTGATCTTGAAAATAATGAAGTTAGGAGAATGAAACTTCCAGAAATGAATTCGGAACCCAAAATTTACCACAGAAAGGTGTTTTAAAGCTCATGGAAATACACTAAAAGACTGATCTATACCTGTCTTAATCTAAGAAAAATTATTATGTTCCTTAATTTTGTTTTGTGTCAGCTTTTCTTTAATTCTAGGTTTAGACAACACAATTCAGATGGTTTTTGTAGGATTATAAGCCACATTGGGATTTTTTTTTCTAATTCAAGACATGTTTTTTTGTTATGTATGGAGCAATTTATTATTAAATAATAAATATGATATATGAAATATAATAAAGAAAGTGAACTTACCACTCAATACCATTTTTTACACGCTTTCTGAATATAATAATTGCTTTTCTTGTAACTTCAATCTTAGTTCTTTTTTGGAACCCTAAAAACAATAATTTGTTTCTATGGTTTTTGGGGTATATGGGTGCAAGATACGGAATTGAGATTTCACTTGGGTACAAGTCATTATGGACAAAAAACAGAATTCCGCCACCTTTCTTACCCAGAGGGTAGTTTCCTGGTCTGAGTTTAATAAATTGAGAAAAATTGTTAATTTTTAACATGTGCAAATTTTGTACTTTATGCAGCCATATTTTATACAGCCAAGCCTTTTGGAGGTCCTATGCAACATTTAAAAGTCCACCCTCACTAAATGTGTTTTGAGTTTTAGAATAGGCTATACCAACTTATGGATACTGGTATGTATGCCGTAGTAGATTGAATTTGTAATAATACAAAAATAAATTTGGAGTAAAGAAAAAACAATATTTTAATAATTTAGAATTTTAGAACAAAAAAATTATTAAGCATGTATGAGTGAATGGATTAAATGTACCATTGCTCTTCTTCTCGGCTTTTTTTGAAATATTTGTCTATGTTGAATCTTTTCTGCTGGATTTTCACCGGTAGCTAAAAAATATATAATGTTGTTGTTTGGGGTTTGACGCTTTCGACCGATAGGTCATATGCATTCGTATCACTCAATTGTTCTCTGCCTTCTGTAAACACTAGCTTGGCTGGGTGTCACTTTGGTCAATATTCACTAAACCTGATCATGTATCACTTATCTTGCTATTGGTAGGAAAACTCAGCACTTGCATGTAATTTTTCGATAAAATTTATTTTGTCAGTGAATCTCTGATTAGAGGAGTAATAAAAACAACACAGGACAAGGAGTCGAAAACACACCCACACAATCTCATCAAAGAGTGCAAGATACGGAATTGATATTTCACTTGGGTACAAGTCATTACGGACAAAAAACTGAATTCCGCCACCTTTCTTACCCAGAGGGTAGTTTCCTGGTCTGAGTTTAATAAATTGAGAAAAATTGTTAATTTTTAACATGTGCAAATTTTGTACTTTATACAGCCATATTTTATACAGCCAAGCCTTTCGGAGGTCCTATGCAACATTTAAAAGTCCACCCTCACTAAATGTGTTTTGAGTTTCAGAACAGGCTATACCAACTTATTGATACTGGTATGTATGCCGTAGTAGATTGAATTTGTAATAATACAAAAATAAATTTGGAGTAAAGAACAAACAGTATTCTAATAATTTAGAATATTAGAACAAAAAAATTATTAAGCATGTATGAGTGAATGGATTAAATGTACCATTGCTCTTCTTCTCGGCTATTTTTGAAATATTTGTCTATGTTGAATCTTTTCTGCTGGATTTTCACCGGTAGCTAAAAAATATATAATGTTGTTGTTTGGGGTTTGACGCGTTCGACCGATAGGTCATATGCGTTTGTATCACTCAATTGTTCTGTGCCTTGTGTAAACACTAGCTTGCTTGGGTGTCACTTTGGTCAATATTCACTGAACCTGATCATGTATCACTTATCTTGCTATTGGTAGGGGATAATTCCCCTGCAGCAACTGCCTGCATTGAAAACAGGAATCAAAATAATGCAACTGTGCTTAGTCATACAGCAATTAAAATACATATACAACACAATTTTAATATATAATACATTTTTATATTATAACCTATTACATACCTCCATATATAGAAAATTAAAGATAAAATATAAAAAGATAGATGAGGATAATAAAACAAATAAAATAGAAAAAGGATAACTCTAAAATAAAAAATTATGGGAGGGGTATTAAGGCCATCAAGATTAAAATATATAGAACATCTACCATTTATCTTTCTTAAAATTAGGGGTTAATCCCCATCATCACCTGCCATAAATTATGAACAGAAACCATAATGATGCAAATACCTTATGAAACAGCAAAATACAAATTTTATAAAAGTCAATTATAACAAATAATACGTTGAACCTGCTAATGCTTAGTTTTGTTCAAGATGAAATGCTGGCCCCTTCGAATTATTTAATTTTCTTCTAGCAATCCAATTAATATTATTTGGTACAAGTACAAAAATAGCCTTGGGCAATCTTGCATGAAGATTAGGCCAACTTCTGAGAGAAAACTCTGAAAAACAAATAGGGTTAGGTTGATTTACTTATTAAACACTGAAAACAATTGCCCCTTGCCTTTACGATTTTGCCACCTTAACATGACAAAACTAATATTGTCCATTTGTCTCTTTTTCTTAGCCTAATTGATGAAGCAATGATTTCACAAAACTGTGTGGTAAAATTACAGATTAAAGAAATTTGCAGCATCGGCTTAGGATTCCCACTTTCCAGAAGAAAAAAGAAAATATCTAGATTTACTGATATTTGTTTTTAGCCTCACTAAAATGTTCTAACATTGGTAGTGAGTACGAGAGATCAATATCGACCTAAGGTTTTGCTCCAAAGTGTAAATATTTACCTTTATAATCTATTTCTATTACAATCATTAGCCTGTATTGCCTTGAATTCAAATATAACATTCATTTGCATTACAAATACACTTTACCCATCTCTCCCCCTCTTTTAATGACAAATATACAAGCTACCCTGAAGTGTGTGTAGGCTAAGCAAAGAATTTTTAATTTTAATATAAAGGGATGCAGACTATTTACATGAAGCAATATGTTTCCCACTTTCTATTTCTGCAAAATTTTGATTGAACAGACCATTTCTCATCACTTTTTGATTGAAGCTCCAAAGCTCTATCTCTATCCCCTTGGAGTAGATAGCGCACCAGGCAGTGACACCTCTTATGTATCAAAAAGTGATGATAAATAGTTAGAAATCAGTAACCAGTCCCTTTACAATAATTGCTGTTTATTTGCCATTTTTATAACTATATATGTAACTGCTATAAAAAGTATTCGTGTTTTAAATCACGGTGAAGCCCCTCAGATCTCACTTCTTTAGATAGGCTAGCACTGCTCAACAAAAGGACCGTTCTTTTACTCATCTTTGTGCTAACATCTTAAATCTTTTTACAAAGAACGCTTAAAAGTGAAATCTTAGCACTAAGATCTTACATCTTATCACGTTCCTTGCAGACGTCTTTCATCATTATGGTCTGATCAGTGGTCTAAGATAAATGATTAGTATAACATCAAAGTTCTCTCATCATTAGGGCCGTTCTTTTACTCATCTATGTGCTAAGATCTTACATCTTTCGACAAAGAACGCTTAAAAGTGAAATCTTAGCACGAAGATCTTACGTCTTATGGCTTTCTTTTGCAAACGTCTTTCATCACTCTGGTCTGATCAGTGGTCTAAGAACAATGATGAGTATAACATCAAATTTCTCTCATTATTATGGCCGTTCTTTTACTCATCTAAGTGCTAAGATCTTACATCTTTTTACAAAGAACGCTTAAAAGTGAAATCTTAGCACTAAGATCTTACATCTTATCACGTTCTTTGCAAACGTCTTTCATCATTCTGGTCTGATCAGTGGTCTAAGAACAATGATGAGTATAATATCAAAGTTCTCTCATCGTTATGGCCGTTCTTTTACTCATCTAAGTGCTAAGATCTTACATCTTTTGACAAAGAACGCTTAAAAGTGAAACCTTAGCACTAAGATCTTACATCTTATGGCGTTCTTTGCAAACGTCTTTCATCGTTCTGTTGTGACCAGCGGTCTAAGAACAATAATGACTATATCATCAAAGCTCTCTCGTCATTTTTTTAGATGGCATAAAGATGGCGTCCTTCACACTTCTTGCTAACATCAGATAGCTGTAAGATCTTAGAACAAAGATGAGTTAAAAGAATGGAAATCTTTGAAGAAAGATGTAAGATCTTAGTGCAAAGGAACGGCCCTATTTTTCTATGTGGCAGAAAAAGGGCGTCCTTCATATTTTTGCTAGCATCAGTGAGCTGTAAGAACTTAGAACAAAAATGAACAAACGAACAGAAATCTTTCCAGAAGGAAGTGAGATCTTAGAGCAAAAGAACTGCCTCTAAAAATTAGTATTTTCCAATTACGATTGTGCTTTTCAACAAAATCTAGTGTTTTTCATACCAACTATCTGCTCAGGTTTGCCACCGAGGTTATGTTTGTACCATTTTTGGACCATTTTAAATAAAACGGTACGATTTAAATTACGGTCCTAAAAACGTTAATTTTTGTTATGTTTTTGAATTTATGTTACAATTATGTTAAGCTTTTGAATATTGTGTAAGTTTCACATTTTCTGAGTAATCGATTTTTTTCCTCGTGAAAAAAGCCGCTGTTCCCATTTTGATTACACTGACATGAGTATCGATATTCTTTCACATCCCAGTCATTTAATTTTATTACACAATCACTCAGTTATTAGGATGAGAAAATACCCACTTCGCTTTCTCGCATAGTAAGTTAAGCTAACATTCTCTCTCATGAGCATAAGATTATCATTATCATTTGCTTAGTAACAAGAAACAATAGTCAGTTAGTCACCTCCGCAGCTTTTAATTTCATCAGTGTTGAGTTTGAATCTTGTTCCGTTAACAATCATACTGAAATTATCATGGGAAAGGAGTTAGCTGAAGTCAGGAAGGAAAATGTATAATAAAAACAAGTATATAGTAATAAAAACTATTTTCTTTCTAATTTCTTTTTCAATAAGTGATTATAAGACGATATGGTTCTTGTCGATTAGCTGGTATACACGCAAGAGGTCAAGTTTCATTGATGCTTATTAAATAAAACAAAAAATGATGAAAATATAATAGTTTAGAAACAAGTTTGGGCTACATCTTTTGCACATTAGGTTGGTGGGGGGTAAAGCATAGTATATTAAATACGTAACATAGCCTAGGCACTTTTTCACCTACCCCCCCCCCTTAAAAGAAATTAGTTTAAATATTGTAAACGCAATGATAAACAACGTTTTACGATCCAATTCTCTATTGACTGATACCCGTTTCACTAATTTCCTTTAGATCCTATATCTTGCATGTGTACCAGCTAATTGACAACTACCGATGATATATATATTGTTCTTTGCGTAAGCCATAAGAGCCTCACCCTCCAATCTGATTGGTTGGACACAATTTCAGGTTATATACGAAACTTCATATTTTTTTTATGGGATTATGAACAGCTTATAATTGACAAAATATATGATACTGTAAAAATAAGCCATTTTTTGGTTATATCTAAGCATTGAGGAGGGGGTGGGTTAGTTGAGATGGAATTTTCGATTTTATGCTAGACTTTTCCCAAATATCATGGTCACTTTTTTGACATTATACCCCCCCTCCCCTTCTGATGTCCCATATATAACTATACAGATACATTTCATCGTTGTGTCGAATCTCGTCATGACATTCTTTCGTGTTCTTTCATATTGTAAAGTATGAATTTTATTGGTTAATTTTTTTAATATGTTCCTAGGGCTATATCCCGGTCCATCAGGGGTTGGGTGTATTTTCAGAAAAGGGGCCATGATATATGAAAATACTATAAAATAAAGAATTTAAAGGTACTGCTTGTGTGTTTAGCATGTTTTCTTCGGGAAACGGCAATCACTAAATATTTGGCTTTAGATTAAGACAACTAGACTAATGCCCATTTTATGAAGAAGATAAACACTCTTGTATCTGTATAGGGTAAGTTTACAGTTTACTCAAAAACTGAATCATAGGGACCTAGACTGGGGCCCCAACCCCCTGAAAATGAATTTTTTTTTTAATATCTCGGCATTCCTAATTAAATTATAGGTTTTTTATTATCCCCCCTAATTCTTTTAATTAAATAATTTCCACTTCGTTTTTATTAGCTCACTGATTGTTTTGTTCCATCTTCCATTTAGTTCTTTGTTACACATTTTTTTTTTTACTATTTTTCAATCCCTTCCGAATGTTCAGTTACTTCCCATTTTTATCAGTATAGCACAACGATAAGAGCACTTCCTGAGGCTGTGCTAACTTAATTTGTAATCTTGGATGAGACATTATATTTTTTTTAATAGGAAAATCAATTTATAGAAAATATTTTTTTCCAGAATCTATACATATAAGTGAAAGTTTCGATTTATTTTTTGCATAATTTGATCTTTTTTATCTGTTTTCCTCAACTCATTGACTTTTTCAGTTTATGTATTTAAAACCTAGATAAATTTGGTGTTTATGTTATGTAAGACCCAATGGTTTTTTGTGCCTCTCATGTTCAATTATATTCATATATTCTTGAGAAAAAAAGTAATTCTCTACTTTTTAGTTCATTTTGAAAATGAGTTTATTTTTTTTAGTGTTTGACCTCGTCTCCTAAAAATTCTTTGGACATGCCTGGACTTTTGAGACCCATCAAAACAGCTTTAGGATGACGTTCTTGGGGTTGAATTGTGTGAACTATTCTTTTATTTCTTGCTTTCTTTTGGTTGGGAGTTACGATTCAAATTACAAACGGAAAAATGCATTTTATGTAAAATTAATTTAAAAAAACAAAGTTTTTCCGAGGAAAGTAAAGAGCGAAGTTGAAACTTAAAACGGACAAAAATTATTACTTCACAGCCTATTTAATATATATTAATATAACTAGTACAAATAAACCAACTAATTATGTTTCCCTATGCTTTTAGGATTATACAAAACTAGTGCTTTACTGAAAACACAAAAGTCAAGTATAAAAAGCAGGATTATTGAGTCAAAATTGAGTATGTAGCCTGACTATAAAGCTTTTCATAGTCTTACACCAGTTGTGACACTAGTAACTTTCAGTATACAATTAAAATTATCTTAAAATATAAACGTTAAATTAAATATTTTTTAGTAACCGCCATTGTGCAGAAGTGATACCAATTTAAACGTAAAAAATAATCCTAAATGGATTGTTGCTTTATCTTAAAAGGGATTGATCCTAAAAGGGATTGATAATATTTTGATTGTATAAAAAGTGTCTTTATTTGGTTTGCTTTTACTGTACCAAAACTCCTATATTATTTTGTGTTTTCAGTAAAGTGCTAGTTTTGTACATCATCCTAAAAGCATAGGGAAACATAATTGCAGTTGCAAAAACTTATAGCAGTTGAAAACTTATATTTAACATGATTTCTAATTATCACCTATCTTGGGGAGATTTGACACCTCTAAAAATAATACAAACAACCTTGACAGCTAAGAAAACTATCAGTCTATAACATAAAGTTCATTATCCAAACTTCACAACTCAATACATGTTTTTCAGGAACGTTTGTTTTTCGATAAGCAAAAAGCTGGTTTTACTCGGCCAACTTCGCCTAAAAAAGCCATAATAAAGACAGGGCTTTATAAATGACCTACTGACTAGCAGAAACTAGAAGGCTACTGTAACAAAAGAAAGCTGTTTAAGGGCTCGTTTAAAAGCTCATATTTATACTTAATCGCTTCTTATAAAATTAACTTGATAGCACATTCCCATAAAGTGCACCTTGGGTAGTTTTTACAACTTTTTTAAATGAAACAAGTGCCTTTTCCAATGAAATGACCAAAAAAAGGTGATTTCAAAACCTAGGCAGGAGCAAAACTAAGGAGACAAGGACGTAAAAGGTTTAAAGTCTGCCTTCCCGGAATAATCATTAAAAAATGAGTGCATCACGCTTACAAAAATAGTGGATAATCTGAAAAGCAATCATAAGAAGGGACAAACCATGATTGAAAAAAATCCAAGCTGGAATCGAGCGCATGATAATCTGATTTGAAGTCCAGCGCTCTACTGACAGATCCAAACCTCTAATAATGTAGTTTAATATGTTTGTTTGTAGGACTTTAATTGTGTAGCTTATTGAGGGAGACTGGAGGAGGAAGCTGCAGGATGTGTTCTTGCAAACCTCCAGTTAAGGGTTTGGACCATAATTATTACAATGATGCCGTTTCATTCTTCCAAAATTTTCCACTAAGGAAGTGGCACCAAAAATGTTGTTTTCAGTGCTATATCTCCCTTAGGAATGGTAGAATTGATAAAAAAAAAGCGCGTAGATATGAGCAAATGTCTTCAAATGAGCCATTAAACATCACTCTAAAAAGTTTTAGTTGCCCACTCGCCCTAGTTTTTCCACTTGAGACATGGCCCCAAAAGGGCTGTTTTTAAGTGCTATTTGAAATGCAAATGGTGCAATTTATAAGGAGAACGTAAATATGAGCAATATTTTTTATATGAGCTATCAAAAATCTATCTAAGATATACTGGTAGCCTGCTAGCCTCACCCCTTGAGAAACGGCGTGCCTTTTTTTGTGCCATATTGCACTTGCACACAGGGGCGTATCCAGGATTTTTTAGGGGGGGGGGGCGTAATAGGTTGATCCGATAAAAAATTTTAGGGGGGGAGCAAAATAGGTTGATCCGATAAATTTGCGTTAGGAGCAAGTTTAATTAACGCAAACTTGGGCTCATTATTTAAATTACACTACTTTAGACTACGCTAGGGAGGGAGTGCCCCTCTTTCACCCCCCCTCCCCCTGGATCCGCCACTGCTTGCACACGGCGCAATTTATATACACCACATACATTTGAAAAATAGATTTTGAATGAGTTCTTAGCCCTTTCAGACCTGAACATTGAAGGAGTGCTTGAAAAATTCTGAAACCTTGCAATAATAATCAACGTAAGCTTCGTTTCAACTTAATTTCAACTTCAATTATTTATTTCATTCACAAACTGAAATAGAAATGGTTACCATATGGTCACCTTAGGATAAAAAAGATTCATTTCACTTAATATGGAAGTTCATAAAACAGTTTCTGTCTCCATTCAGAGACAACCGAATCTTACATTTAACGCAGAGAATTCGGCTAGTTGCACCACTTGCACATTTTTCGTACCGGCAAGGTCCCTTTTCGACTGTGTTAGGTAGATGGCCAGCAGTGTCATATCGCACGGATTCTGATGGCATACCTGCTTATGTAGTTTTTGCTTTTCGCTTTGTAGGAGCACTGACAGAGGGTCGACCAGCACGAGGACTATTGACAACTCCTGACACTCTCAAGGATCTGCAAATATCCATCTTGAAATACATCAAGGACATATGCTGCTTACTCAGGTCTTTGCACTCTCGCCTATGTAGAAGCCAAGCATTATTCACAGCTAAGTCAAGGAAATAATACACTATCCGCATGTGCTATTTCTTGGACCGTATGTCAGTGCGGTAGAGCTCCAGAAGCATATCAGACAAGTCTACGCCACCCATTGACTTGTTGTACTCACGGACAACCCATGGGCGTTCTACCACGACATGGCTACGAGTACGTCCATCCCACCTTTGACACTGGTCGACTGGAGCTATGGCACAGAACGATGAGGTATATATGATGAGGTACATATGCACTGGTTTATTGTCAAACCACTTCACAATGGAGACTTCTCTGTGCCTCTCAATTCTATAATCATAGCTTCCACGCCCTTTCCTTTTCAATGATGCATCACTTTCCAAAACTACACCTTTCATTCGATTACTCCTTATCGTCCCACATGATTCAAATCCGTGATTGGTGCGTAAAGCATGAGTAAGGTGAATAGATGTGTAAAAATTGTCGAAGTACAGCTTGAAATTCATTCCCTGTGGCACATTGTCTATCAGTCTAAGGACAACGTCAGCACCCAGCCCCAAAGGACTAGCCGGAACTGAGCATTTTCCTGTTTAGATTTATAGGTCATAGACAATTCCACTCACGCCCGCTCTCGTAAACACTTTGACACCCCATGAATGAGGCTTATCTTTCAAGTACTGTTTGAAACTTAGCCGACCCTTGAAGGGAATCATTTGTTCGTCTACACTTGGTCTCTCCTCTGGCGGTTTGCTTTTTAGATTTTCTCTGAGCTTGTCATACATTGGTCTGACTTTGCACAGCTTATCATGACCTGTTTGATCAGATGGCACTGCTAAGCTATCGGCATTGATAATGAAAAAACTGCCGAATCATGAAAAATCTGTCAAGGCTTATAGCCTCTGCGATTGGAGTGTATCGGAAAGTGCGCTCCCAGTACATTCTCATAGCTGGTAGCTTTACAATACTCATCAGCATCTGTACTTCACGGAACAGATTCATCTCATGCTGGGTCAGCTTTAGGGCAATCCTAGCGTTTGTATTCTTCGTTGCGTGCAGATTGGTTTGGTCAACTAATCCAGCAACGATGCTGTCTGTGATGAAAGTTCTGAATAAATCAATGGGTAAGTGAATTTCTGTTGCTTTCGGGAGGGAAGCTTTCCATGTGATATCATGGGGCTCAATCTTTTTTCTTAGCCACTTGTATTCTTTTGTGGCATCTTGGTTTTTCATTGATGTGGTGGGGAGGGTTGGAGAAGAAATAGGTGACGAGCTCGTCGATTGGATGGGAGACGGTTGAGCTTCAGTAGTGGGGAATGTAGTGGCTTCTCCAGCATCAAATTGGTCATCTACACCCGTAAAAATTTCGAAATAGTTCAACATAATGAGAGGTAAATCTTCTGTGGGATCGTCAACCGGCTGAACAGACTGTAGGGTGGTATATGTGAAACTGGCACCAGGGGTTGGATTCCATAACGGATCAGACTCGTTGTCATTATCAGACATTATTTCCATCTCAGATTCGCTGTCTGGTAGCAAAACCATCTCTGCAGCTCACCCTTGGGTGAGCTTCTCTCTTACAATTTGCTCCTCTCCTTGAAAATATTTTCTTCCTCTTTTCTTGGTTTGGAGTTTTCACCGGAATAAGAGAGGCTCGTTGTCTCTGAAAGAGAAACTTGTGATCAGACCAATGGTGCATGGATGCTTCTGCTTGGTCAAATTAGAACAATCAGAATGAAGTGCTTCACGAATAAAAAAAAGTGAATCAAAAGAAAGAATATAGAGCACAATCAACAAGTAAAAACAAAATAGTATATGAGAAGTTTCTTCAAACACACCCGTCTCAAAACCTAAAGTTACCATATGGTAACCGTAAAAAGAAACACAGAAATGGGGATGAAGATAAAACTAAATTAGATTCGTATAAACACAGGCTAAAAGTTAAGACTCTAAGAAACAAAACAAGATAATAAAAACTAAAAAAACTGACATGCATCATTTTCATCATCACTTTTCAAAATCAGCTAATTTTTGCTTTTTAGGCATGGCAAAAAACTACTGTTTTCCCTGATCAGCTGACGACTTACGGAGCCATCTAGGAGAATAAAAAGTATCGCAACATGGAGAGCCGAACTTCCACTATCTGACGGTATTAAATTCGATAGCGGTACCTGAACTACAAAAGAAACTAGGTACGTGGAAGGAACGGTTACCATATGGTTACCTACGGAATGAAAGGTTTGCATCTCTCCATGATGTTCTAGTAGCCCGCTAGGCCTGGAATAAAAGAAAAAACCACCGTTTTAACATTTTTAACTTTCAGTTACTATGCACTGTGGTTCGCTCTTTACTATGTTGCAGCTAATGCTTCAACTATGACAAAGAAGTACATTACAAATTCACCTCATGCACTAGTTAGCATGAAAGTCTGTGAAATCTAATAGATGGTAGAATTTTTAAAAACCTAGTAAATATAATCAATAGCTTATAATTGAGCCATTAAACATCTATCAACGATGGTGTGGTAGCTCACTAAGGTTTCAGTAGCTTACTGATGAGTGGACGATTTATGAAACTTACTAAGGGGCCTGGGAGGGGAGTGTACGGGAGGGGTTCTTGTGAACCTCCAGTTAAGGGTTCTGGAATATAATTATCATAATGATACCTGTTTCTTACTTCTGAGCTTTTCCACTTAAGAAGTGGCGCAATTTTTTTTTTCAGTGCTATATCGCTACGAATGTAAAGTTGAAAAAAAAACAAATATATAAAAGCAATAGCTTTTAAATGAGTCATTAAACATCACTTTTATAACTTCTTCTAGCCTAATAGCCCCAGCTTTTCCACTTGAGACACGACACCAAAAGTGTCGTTTTTAGTACTATTTTGAACTTGATGAAGGTGTAATTTATACGAAAGATGTAGATATGTGGAATATCTTTTATATGAGTTACAAAAGGTCTGTCAACGATGTTCTGGTAGCCTGCTAGTGCAACCCCTTGAGAAATAGCCCCAAAATTGTCATTTTACTGTTATATGGCAATTGTAGAAGACAGAATTTATAAAAAGCACGTAGATATGAGAAATTGCTTTTGAATGAGCCATTAGAATCACTTTATGATGTTCTTTTAGCCCGCTAGGCATGTTGAAAAAAAAAGAAAGAAAAAAAAACGGGAGACAGATCAGAACTACAGATGCAAAAAAGTGATTCTCCTTGTTGTTCAGGGAGGGGGACTGTAACTTCCCTGTTCAAGGTTTTTGACCGTGTTGATATCAATAGTAAACTTTTCATTTTGATCTGACGCCATTTTCGAGGGGTCTGAGGCTTTTTTTTAAATCACCATAAATTTCTTTTCGTAATAAACTTTTACTTTAAAGACAAACCAAAATAATAGTTAACATTCCTGAGTCAGTGTCCTGACACTGACTCATTCCTCAGTCAGTGTCAGATGGAATTTTTTTTCACCAGGCAGTATTTTTCAAAACGCGTTTTTTAACTTTTGGTTACTATGGGCTGTGGTTCGTTCTTTACTAGGTTGCAGCTGCCGCTGCAACCATGATACCTTGCCTGGACATACTTTAAAAAATGAGCCTACAAAATGGCTAAAAAAAACAACGGATACCGATATTACCGATACGATACATGCAATACCAATACGCCAGATACCAATATGCGCGATATCTTAACACCTGATACCACATACAGCCCTTCCCCAGGGACTTCGGAGAGCCATATCATCATCAAAACCATATATATTGGACTTTTGAACTACGTTAAACAAATGGCTATCTCAAAATTTTTACAGGACTAGTTTGGAGGGAGGGGGCCTGTAGGGAGAGGGGCTATTTGCCCTTTAATCTTTTCGGTCACTTAAAAAGGGCACTTGCAAGTTTCATTCTCTTGCGAATGACCTATTACACACCTCTCTATGATGCTCTGGCCACCCCCTAGCCCTCTTAGAAAGAAAGGGAGACAGATCAGTGTTACCCATGCAAAAAAAAAATTCTTGTGGTTCAAGGTGGGAGACTGTAATTATCAAATAAAAGGTTTTGGACCATGGTGATTCTAGTGGTGCATTCTTTACATCGATTTGACACCATTTTTGAAGGGGTTTCAGGCTCTTTTTCGAGATCACTATAAACTTCTTTTTGCCATAAACTTTTACTTCTAAGATTAACCGAAACAATAGTTACAATTCCTGATTAAGTGTTAGATGGCAATTTATTCTCACCAGACAGTGTTTTTGAAAACATATTGTTCAACTTTTGACTACTATGGGCTGTGGTTCGATCTTTACTCGGTTGCAGCTGCCGCTTCAACCATGATAACTGCTGTTTTGTAAAAAAACTGAAGACTACGATTGAAATTTTTTTCTCGATAAAATAAAAACAAAACAAAAGCTTTGTCACTCGTAATCTCTTAAATCTTCATGTTGGAGCGATACAAATTTGATGCTTGAGGAGAAGACATAGAAACCAAGCCAATCTAAAATACAAGACGGGAAGGGAGCGATAAGAATTAATTTTCGGGTCTTTGTAAAAAGCTTAATTTATTAAGATTTTGTTTTTATTAAAATCTAACAAAAAAAAAATTAGTTGATATATTTTTTTCTGAAACACTCTAAATTGTCCTGTGTTGATTGATTTGCCTTTTATCTTGTACGCATTACCTATCAACTTTTGCTTTAAAACACAAATAATGGCAATTAAAAACAACAAAATTAGCAAAATAGTAGCCTAGGGTTATATACACAAAACGGGGGGGGGGTCTTTCTGTTATGCAGGTGAGCTGAAAGTAGCACTTGCAGTTGAATGAATAGGAATTTCCTGAAAGTCAAGAATTATGAATCGCTATTATTGTATACTTTTTAGGCACCTTTTAATAGTTTGAGGAAGGATTTTTAATAAGATTACGTAAAAATATATTTTTCAAATTATACAGGCAACAAATTTTTCCCTTTCCCCTTTAAGTACCGCTCTTGATAGCAAAACTAAGGCACCCTGCCTTGAAAAGAGACTTTCCTATCAAAAGTTACGAAAAAAATACGTTTTTAAGAGTTTGGACGTTACGAAGTGTTTTGATCTCATTGCAAACCTGTATTAAGTTTCATCATAATCATGATGTTCTTTAAATAAACCAAGAAAAATAAATCAATTTAAAAAAATCACAAGTATATGAGAGGTGCGCCCCAATATAGACCTACTTTTGGGAGGTATTGCTGACGAAAAACTTAGCATGGAAATTTTTTGACTTGTAGTTCACTTTTGTAAGATAGAGGAGCAGATAATAAGATATAGTCATTGCTGAATCTTGAATAGGCTATTAGTGTGGTACGTTTTTTTTTTAGCTATTTGAATTCTCTTTTAATATAATGTGTAATAAGTTTGAAAAAAAGAGTAAAGTATTAGGGTTGAAGCCTCTTGCCATTGCTGGGCTAGGTTGCTCAGGATCTTAAAAGTACTTTATTAGAGTAGGCCTATCTTTAAACTTCCCACATAAACAAATTTTTATTCTTGAATTGAATTAGAGATAAAACTGTAAAATTATTAGTTTCTAAATGTGCTTTTGTTCTAGGCCTAGCATGTATTCTACTGAAGAGATCCAGTTTTAGCTTTATTTTCACTTGCCTTGGCTTTGTTAGTGAACTCATTGTAAAATAAGGAATCTAGTGATACTTTGTTGCTTTCATTTGGTAAATTTGGAGATATTTCAATTACTGAGCTACAAATTAGGTAAACAAACCTGTCTGGTCCTTTAAGATGACATTTTTCTCTATAGACATTATATTTGGCTATAAGAAAGGGCTACAAATAAAATTGTTACTTTGTAATATGCAAAATAGGATAAAAGACCTCTTTCTGGGAAAGAACACTTTTCTTTGAAAAACTCAAATAAAATTATGAAATCGGTATTTGTTTAGCCTTGTGACACCTGATAAGGAGACATGTTAAGAAAACAATTCTTACTTTAAAATATGTATAATGATCCTAGTTCTTACATTATCCAACAGGAGAACCTTTATCATCAAGTCTTTCCTCTAAAAATCCTCAAAAGAGAAAAAGTTTCCAAATATCACCACGTTTTTAATTCAATGCTTAAGTATTTTTAAATTGCCACTTTAAATTGCTGCCTAATAAGTTCTTTTATAGATAGCGTTCATGCCGTTCTTTTTAATATTTTTTTTTTTAAAGAGCAGTGGCAAAGGGTGAATAGCAGTGGCGTAAATACAAAATATTAATAGCAGTGGTTAGGTTAGGCTACAAAAGATGCACAGAATTTCTATAATTTCAATTTACCACTACTTTTTCTTTAAACACGTTTTTTGACACACATGCTAAACGCTATCTATAAAACAACTTATTTGGCAGCAGTTTACAGCAGCAATTTCAAAAGACTTAAGCATTGAATTTTCAACACTGTGATATTTGGAAACTTTTTCTCTTTTGAGGATTTTTAGAGGAAAGACTTGATGATAAAGGTTCTCCTGTTGGATAATATAAGAACTAGGATCATTATACATATTTTAAAGTATGAATTGTTTTCTTAACATGTCTCCTTATCAGGTGTCACAAGGCTAAATAAATACCCTGAAATCTGGAAAGCCTTCTTTTCCACAGGAGGGGGTGGTGTTTACTGGGGAGTAAAGTATTTAGACAGTTTGAAGTCAGAAAATGATTTGGTACTGGTGCATTATGCTGGCACTGCAAAGAAGTCAAGTTTGGTTAATGGTGATGAAATTAAATAGGATGAATATGTAATAGTTTAGAAACAAATTTGGGCTATATATTTGCACATTAGGGGTGGGGGGTAAAGCATAGCTCATATTAAAAATGTAACCTGACCTAGGAAGCTCCCCCCCGCTAAACTCCAAAAAAAAAAATTTTGTTTGAATATTGTAACTCATTCAGAAACCATGGCTTTGCAATTGTTTATCTATAGTGGTCTCTTCCAAGCAGCCTGTTTGACAAGTTTTGTGACTGGTTTCCTTGATACAGTATGTAGTGGTAAGCCTGCATAATGCATCAGTACCAATAATTCTTTCTAGGTATATATCCACTAAAAAAATACAGAAGAATAGTAAGGTATCTGGAAATTTTGTTAACTAAAAAAATAGAATCCCAGTATAAAGTAAATGTAAGATTTCATTTAAGTGTTTTTTCGAAGTGTTAAGTGTTTTTTTTTTTCAATGACCATTTTTCCAAGTATTAAGTACTATTATTAGGTGAATGTAGTGTTTCATTTAAGTGTTTTATGATGATTGTTGATCAAAGTCTATGTTATTTGTGCCTTTCATTTATGTTGTTTTTCTATGTTCATGGCTGTATATTAGGCTTTAAAATACACTTCTCTATCTGTCTATTTATTATGCAGAATACTTGTACCAAACAAATTTTGCATGCAGATCTGCTATACTTTACCCCCCCTCCCCCTAATATGCAAATTTATAGCCCAAATTTATTTCTAAAGTAACAAAGAAACTAACAAAAAAATTGGTGGATTCTCAAATTTTACACAGCATAAACTTGAGTGAGTGGCACATAATAATAATAAGATAATGCAAAACAAATAGGCCACAGGGCCTCTAAAAAAATCTTTTAAATTGACAAAAATTATAGGCACTTTCACAGTAGTGTTTGTCCAGTTTCCTACTTGAACAAGTTTAATGAGTGGCATTGATGACTTCAAAGGGGAGCTTGTTCTAGTGTTGTATTACTCAGTTCTTGAATGCCCATTGGCCAATATCCTTTTGGAACCTCTCCTCTTGAAGCTTTACATTGCAACCACAAAGGTTTGTGTGGCTAAAGTTGAGAACATTGGTAGCCTTGATGTTTTTGTAGGCAATGTAGCAAAGCTTGTATATCTTAATGAGGTCTCCTTGGTACAGTCAATAAGCTAGTGAAGGAAGCTTGGGCTTGCAGAGCCTATCTTTGTAAGGTAAGTTTCTCAGAGTCAGACAGAACCCTGTTATTTGTCTTTGAACTTTTTCAAGAGCTTCAATGTTTTTTGTTTTAAATGGGATGTGTAGTGCAATGACTATATTCAAGGATTGGCTGTACAAGAGCTTTGTAGAGAAGGCAAAGAGTCTTATCATTTCCAAAAGTGAAGTTGCACCTTAAAACTCCTGCAACACAAGTTGATTTCCCAATAATGCTGTTATAGTGGATCTGGAAGTCAAGGTCACTGTCAATGACAACTTCCAAGTCAGCTCCTCCTGGCATGATGTGATTTGTAAGTCTCCTAGTCTATATTCATAGTGGATAGTAGGCTTCCCTATCATTAGCTTATGGCTTTTGTCAATATTGATTTCAATCAGCCAGTTGGACATCCATCTATTGAGCTTGTCAAGGCCCTCTTGTAGAGATTGTGCATTGGCAGCTGTTTTAATTACTTTTATACAGCTTGGTGTCATCTGCATACAGTAAAATCTCTTGAGTTGATTCCTTCTACTAGATCATTGAGCTACAGGTTAAATAAGAGAGGGTCAAGGACCAAGCCCTGGAGAACACCACTGATTACCTTGACCTTGAGTGTGCTTGGGACTTTGTCTACTGATGCTGTTTGAGACCTTCCAATAAGAAACTGTTTGATCAAATCAACTGTGGTTCCTGGACCAAGGTTGCAGAGTTTGTATAAGAGGTGACATTGAGGTACTTTTTCAAAGGCCTTTTTAATGTCTATGTAAATTACATCAATTGATCACCCTCATCTGCATGCATTTTCCAGTTTTCCACTCCCAGAAGAAGCTGTGACTCCATGGACCTTCTCTTCAAGAACCCAAATTATTTGCTAGTGATTATCTTTCTTTTGTGCAGGTGCTCAAGGATGTGGTCATGCAGGTTAGACTGATTGGGCAGTAATTTAGAGGATCTAGGCAGTTTTCCTTTTTGTGCAATGGTATCACTGTTGCCTTTTTCCAGATACTAGGGAGTTCATTTGACTGTAAGGATTTTTGAAAAGTCATTGATAGGGACTCTGCAATTAGATCTGTGGTTTCTATTAATGCTCTGGAGTAAAGTCTGTCTGGACCTGACAATTTGCTTATCCTTAGCTCTTTGAGTTTCTTCAGTACCACCTGTGGGTCTATCTTGACCCTGAGTGTTTGGTCAGAGTCTATGGTTTGCATGGTTGTTAGTGATGACTGAATAGGCTCCTGAGGGAAGACAATAGTGAATATGTGTTGAGTCAATCTGCTTTTTCTGTAGATCTTTCAATCAGGATTTCAGTTGTGGGGTCTTTTAAGCTTGGAAATCTTTGCAATGCATTTAGAATTTATGTGGTTCCAAAACATTCTGGGTTTGTCTTGAAAAGCTCTGCAAGGTTTTTGCTCTTCCATGCTAGCTGCTTGCCTGGTTTGTTGCCTCACTTTATTTTGATAGGGTTTGGTCTTTTATATTGTTTGGCAACTGATATATGTTTTTCCTCAGCCTGAGACATGATGGAGAGAAATTTGGAGTACATTTTGTCACAACTTTCAGTTGGACTGAACTCTTTTTCCCCAATCCACTGTGCTGAGTCATTGCTCATTGCAGTGAAGTCTGCTCTGTTGTAATTTTCTTGGTGTTTTTTTTGTCTTTGCTGCCATTGGCCAAGATCTGGAAGCCTACAATACAATGATCAGACTTTCCCACTGGTGCTAGTTGGTTGATATCCTCTATCAATTCTGAATTGTTTGTCAGTAGCAGATCCAATGGTTTTGGTTGGCTCTAAAATCAATTGGTTCAGATGAGAGTTAATCACCACTTCTAAGAATTTAGCATTGGGTGATGTTGGGTTGTTGTGTGAGTGCATGTGTTGTCTAGACCCATTGATTTTTGGTAGGTTTTCAAGACTGCTATTGTGACTTCTGTAGTAGATTCCAAGTTTGATATTTACTCCATCAGCTGCTGTTATTTTTGATCAGATACTTTCTTGGGATAGTTTGTTTCCTCTGGGACTTAATTGGGTAGCTTGGATGTCCTGTCTGTAATTGCAGAGGATTCCCCGTCCAGTTTGCTGTTTCAATCTTTCTCTCTAGGACCTTGTAATTTGGAATCTGTAGCTCTGGGAGTGTAGGCAGGCATCTGCTATTTTTTGGTTTCACCTCAGCTATTCCAACTACACAGGGATCTTCAGCACTTGCAATCTATCTCATTTCATCCATCTTGTTTAGCAGAGAATCATAATTAAAATAAATATATTTAATTCCAGTCAAGTATTTCTCTCTGCTGATTTTCTCTGCTCCAAGGCAATGTTTTGAGCCATCCACTATCAATTTAATGGTCCTACAGCTGTGATAAAAAATGCTAATCTGGACATAATTGAATTTTTTTACATCCATAATGCATTCATGATGCTGCTCTTGTAGAGCAAAAGACTCTTGTTTTTAGCATGTCTATGAGGGGTTTGTTTTTTGATGATAGGCCTGGAATGTACCTGGAAAGAAAATTCAACATTCAAAGAAGTGTTTGCAGCTGCTCCTTTGACTTAGGTTTGGGCATATCATTTATGGCTTGGATTTTCTCAGGGTCTGGCTTGATGCCATCTTTGCTGATCATATGGCCAAAATAGCAAACCTTTTCCAGACCAAAATGACACTTCATTTGTTGAATTTTATGCCAGACTTCCTGGCTTGCTTCAGAACTTCTTCAAGCCTGTCATCATGTTCTTTTCAAGTACTTCAATATATTAGGAGATCATCAACTAGAATACACAACCATTGGAGGCCCTCAAATGTATGTTTCATTCTTTGCTGGAACTCGTCTTGTGCTGATATTAATCTGAAAGGATACCTTTTCCATGGATATCTGCCATAGACTGTGTTCAATGTTGTCAGGTATGAAGCCTTCTCAGACAATTGAAGTATCCAGTAGCCTGAACGTGCATCTAGCTTAGTGAAGTGAGCAGCTCCATCCAGATTACTAGTAGCATCATTAAAGGTTGGGATTGGATATTATAGTTGATTAATTACTTTGTTTAGGTCAACTGGGTTGATTCGCAGCCATACACTTCCATCTTTCTTTTTGACCATGACCATAGCATTAACCCACTCAGGTGGTTGGCTGACTTTCTCAATTATTTCTAGCTTTTCATGGCAGGCAAGTTTGTCCTTGAGCTTGTCTCTCATTGATAGGGGCACCTTTCTTGCAGGGTGTACTATAGGGGTGACATCTTCTTTCAAATGAATTCAGTCTTCTGCAAGCTTTCCAATCCCTTCAAAAGCATAATTATAAACTTGTGGTGTGCTTTTTGGATGATCTTGCTCCTTCTGCATCTGAGCATTGAGGATAAGTTTCACCAAATTTAAATCTTTGCTTGTTTTCAGTCTAATAATGGGAGTGGTTCTGGATGTCACTATATGGAATGTCTGGAGTTGAATTTGTCCTTGTTGGTAGCAGCACTGCAAATCATAGGTTCCAAGTGAAGGTATCTGGGAACCACAGTAACTTGTGAGTCTATGTCTGGTTGTCTATAATACTGCCTTAGGGGATTGCATTTCAGGTAATGCTTTGGGATTAAGTTTGCTGGGGCACCAGTATCAACATTAAAATCCATCTTGTCTGTCCATTACTGGTTATGGTCCTGGTTGACTGCTTAGAGATATAGGCTAAGTCTGATTCTTCATTTGAATTAGATATAGATGGGTGTTCTCCACCTGCTTCATACACACTATGCTCATCTTCAATAGCATTCACTGTTCTGCTTTTGCAAACCCTGGCAAAATGGTTGACTTTTTTAAGTTTTGTGAAAAACTTCCCTTTTTTCAGGGCAGACATTATGTTTATTAAATTGCCCACCCACAAAAATAGCTCTTTGGATTTTTGGCTACTAGCTTTTTTTGCAGTTTCTTGATATAGAGTTAGTTTCTTGCTTTATTTCTTGTTTCTCTTCAAATATTTTTAGTTGCGCTTGGGTTATTTCATATGTTAGGCAGATTGTTATGGCCCTTTCAAGTGTTAGTTGACCACCTTCTGCTAACAATCTCTCACAGACTTTTGTATTCTTTACACCACAGATAATCTTGTCCCAAATCATTTCACCCTAGCCTACTCAGTGTATCCACAAGCTTTGACAAGGATCTTAAGTTTGGTAATGAATCTGTCCACACTTTCTGTTTCCAGTTGTTCTCTTTTCTAGAACACAGATTTTGAGAAAACTTGGTTTTGTTTTGGTGCAGCATAATCTTTAAACTTTTTAATATATACTGCTATTTTATCCACTTCAGCAACTTGCATATCAAGTGTGTGGAATTTTTCACGTCCCCTTTCTCCTACCCAGATAAGGAGATAAGCACATTGCACTTTTTTCAGTCTTCCCTGCTAAAGGACCATGGAACATAAGTGTAGCATGTGTTTGAATTTTGTCCACTCACTGTTCAAATTGTGTGCATCCCAATTGGTTGAACGCTGCTGGACATCCATTTTTAGATTTTTTACTTCTGACACCATTTAAAATTGATTGCAATCATTTATTAAAGCCCAAGCACCTATAATATAAAACACAATAATTAAGCAAAGCAAAGCACATGGGGTAACATTTACACTTGCAAGGGGAAAGCACATGTGGGCTAGCTGGGCAATACTACAGTGCTAATAGTTTTTTCTTTATTTTATACTAACACCAGTTCCCACCCTTATAAGATATGCATACTCTTTGATTCAGACCAAAGAAAATTCATTGAATACCTTTATAGTTTGGGCAGTATGTTTGTCCATTAGTCAATGTAACAGGATTTGGGTAAAGTTTTATTAATACATTTGAAAGAAGTATATCAGTTTGTTTTGCATTTATAATACACAACTTTGAACAATAAGAAACATGTACAGTTTATCAACTCAAAGTACACTTAGAATTCCCTTGTTCTTCTTACAATGTTCTACTTAATACCCTAAACGGTTCTTGATATGCATTCTTTTGTCAACCTGCATGCACTTAGCATATTTTGATTTAGTTAAATCCTCCCTCAGCCTTTCCGCAAAGCTTCATCTTAGTTAGTACGTTTTTGATTTAGTTCATTAACTCAATAAAATTTTGATTCCCCCATCATTCCCAGAATGCCTAACCTTAGTCTTTTGTGCCTAACTCCTTGGTCTTTTTGGATATTAAATATAAAAAACAAGTTTCTTTTAACTGAAAGTAAGGAGCAACATTAAGACTTGAAAACAAACAGAAATTATTCCATATATGAAGGGGCTATCCCTCCTTAACGCCTTGCTCTTTACGCTAAAGTTAATTGTTGTTTTATAAAATAGAGTTTTGAGAAAGAGTTGAACTTTAGCGTAAAGAGCAAGGCATTGAGGAGGGGACAGCCCCTTTCATATTAGGAAATTTCTGTTTGTTTTAAGTTTTAATGTTGCTCCTTACTTTCAGTTAAAAAAACTTGTTTTTTATATTTAATTTCTGACCGTTTTTTAAATTAATAAATGGCTGTCTCGCAAGTTGTTGAATTTTATTTATGAACGTTTTTATTAGTTATAAATATACGTAACTTACGAATTAACTTACGTAACGAACTTCTATATCTGTAAATTTTTATTACGAATATTAGGGAGGGTTCACCCCCCTAGCCAAATCCTTGCTCTTTATGTTAAAGTTTGAATTTTTTTCTAATTCTTTAAGAATGACCCTTTAATCACAAAGGCCATTAATTAGAATAAATAGTTCTTATGAAAGCACTAAAAAAACTTTAGCATATAGAGCAAGGTATTGAATAGGGGGCAATCCCAATCATATACGCAATAGTTTCTGTTTGTTTCTAGTTTTGATGATGGAAAGTTTTCAGTTGAAAACTTTCTTTTTTAATTTCTGATTGTTTTTTTAAATAATGCTGGGAAATCCAGTACCCCTTCATAGCAATGTCCCTTCCCCCATGAAAACTTCCTCCATGGAAAGATCCTCCCACCTAACCCCCATTCCACCCCCCCCCCCACTACCACAAAAAAATCCCCCTGAAAACGTCTGCATACTTCCCAATAACCAAAACTATTATAATAAAAATAATTATAATATATTGCGAAAACAGGCTTTTAACTCTATCTACAAAAATTTAAATAATCAAAATGCTTTTTTACTGTAATGATTGTCAATCTTGTTCTTAAATGCATTGACTGAATCTGAGTTGACAGTGTTTGATGGTAGTGCATTCCACTCGGAGACAATGCAGTTGCCGAATGCCCATCATAGTTATTATATTTTTTTGACCATGCTGAACAAAATTTTTATCTCAAAATTTGTATTGGGTGACTTTGGGAAAAAAAATGAGTGTTAGAGGGGGCCTAGTTGCCCTCCATTTTTTGGCCACTTAAACAGGGCACTAGAACTTTTAATTTCCGTTCGAATGAGCCCTCCTGCAATATTCTTGACCACTGTGTCAAAACAATCACCCCTGTGAAAAAAAAGAGAAAAACCCCTGACCTGACTTTTGACACTTGAAATGAGCACTAGAGTTGTTATTTTCCAACCAAATTAGCCCCCTCCAAAGTTTTTACAACAAATAATTCCTTATGAAGTGCCTTGGTAGAAAATAACATAAACAGCTCTACATTTATGCTAAAATCTATAAACTATAAATCAACACTTACAAGATCTATTGTCTTAGAGATCACCACTAAGAGTACTATTGTCTTTGTTCATGTTTTAGGAATTGGATTCACAGCCTTTTTTGCCCTCTTGAATGTGTCATAAGTAAGCACTGTCTTGCTGTAGGTTCTTAAAAATACCTTTTCATGCTCCAATTAGGTTTGGTCCATTTGCATCCATTTTGGAGAATGAGTGAAATTATTTTTGTTGTGAAAATAGCAAACAAAGTGACAACTTATTAAGCAGGAGCATAAATACAATTCCACTGGATGAGGTACTTACTCGTTTTTTTAAACATTTAAACTGTCAGGACTATTATTGCAATAATTTTGTAAGGCTTAACATGATCATGATCAAGATGAGATACAAAACATCTTTCTATACCCTAGTTCAGGCTACAATATATTCTTAAATAATCACTCTGCTGTTGCAAACAATTTTCCAAGCTGAAAAAAGCTTGTGTACTGTAATTTTGTTTTGATCAAAAATACATTTTTTCAACCTTAGTTTTTCCCTTTTGCAAGGAATAGAAAGATGAAAAAAGAATAATATTTTCTTGTCCTTTCAAGTGTTGAAGCTTTCAAACCTCTGCTCCACAATGTTAGTAAAACATTGGTATAGCTTTTCTCCACATCAATTATTATAGGTTTTATATTTTCTAGGCATCATTTTCTTACCAGTGTAAATGAGGAGGACCGTATCCAAGTCTTGTTTTTTCGGTATTCTACATGTTATAAGAAGTTTTAACTCAATTGGAACAATCTTTTATTCATTCACTTCAAATTTCAAATATGGCTGAACAAGATGTCTTGTCTGAGGCATCTGATATTAAAAATGGTAACTTATCTAATCATTTTTTTACATGTTTTTTTTTTTTTTTTTGTTCTCTACTGTGATTATAAGTTGAAAAAAAGAAAAGAAAAACTACTGTTTAGTTGCACCGTACTTCATCCTTTTTAATAAAATAGATGTAACCAGTCAAAACTTAACTTAATTTTTAGGCTTAAAAGTTTCAAGTTTTGAAGACAAATGATCCATTGCGAGAGAAATGTCCCCCCCACCCATTCCTGTAGGCAGGCATAATAAACAAAATTCCTTCCAAAGTCTGTCATTATAAGTCATACACAATTTGTCTAATTTCCAGCTTTACATTCAATTCAGTTGTTTTGCCTAAATTGGATATTAAAGTGTCTCTAGAGTGTCCATCTAAATAGTTTCAAATTGTATTTGCTATAAAAGACGAAAAATTAGCAGAAACAGTTTTTGTGTGCAAAGATAGGATACAAGCTGGTTATATATTAGCAACAGTACAACAGGTATCACCTACTATTGGTCATCACTCTCATTGACTTCACTACTAGTTTTTGTAGAGTTTTTATCAAGCATTAAAGGATAAGCAAGGTAAGGGTAAGGAAGGGTAAACAAGCAAGCAGCACAAAAGATAAGCATCAAACATCAAGCATAAAGCATCTATTGTGACCCCTGCACCTACAAAGTAAATATAACATAAGCAACACAATAAATAAAGAAACCATATATTAAACAATTTAACTAGAGAACTCTACATCTTCCTTCTTTTGACCATCTTGTTCTTTGATTAGTCTTATGGGATGTTCCAGGCTATAGATTTAATCTAGCCGGTACCTTTGAGATCCCTCCTGATCTAGTTTGTCTTCAAGGATGTATGTGGTGGGAGCACTTTTGTTTTGGCTTTGCAACAAGATGGCGTGTTCTGAAATTCCTGATCACTTGGGTGTTGATTTGCTCTTGGTTTCTCAAAAGATTCTTCCAGCAGGCTACAATTTTTGATTAGTTTTGCTGGATGGGCTGGCCTTTTCTAGCAACTCTTTGGATTGTTCAAGTATCTTTGGCACCTCTACATTTATCAATGACAGCATGTAGTTTGACTGGTAGTTGCAGTCCTTGGTACTGTATCTGGGGCGTATAAACTTCATAATGCGTTGGTGTACCACTCCATCTTCTGTCTCTACAGTCACTGAACGGTTGCTCAACTCATCATATATATGGGTTACTCTGGCATTGATCCATCTTTTATTTGATTGTCCATTTTTATTGAGCCTTACTGGTTGACCTGGTGTTCATGACCTGATTGGGTGTGTACCCCTGTCATATGACTCTTCCTTAGCTTCTTGCTACTTTTGTCTGGCTGCCTTTTACTCCTCTATAGGCACAGCTTTGGCATAAAGCTAGTTTTCTATTGAGGGCATTGCCAATCTTAGCTGTCTGGTCAGAAGTTGTGATGGGGATACTAAGTTGTCTATAGGAGTGTTACAATATTTTAGTAGCCTATGGCAAGGTATGGGTCTGATTTGTCAGCTAATGCTTTAGACATGAGGCCTCTTGACTGTTGGGACTGCCTTTTTACTAAGGTCATTGCTCTGAGGGTATTTGGGGCTGTAGATGCAGTTTGTGATTCTCCATTCCCTTTTAAATTTTCTGAATTTGTCTGCTGCAAACTGGGGGGGGCTGTTGTCATATGTAAGTATTCTTGGTATCCCGTGTTGTGCAAATTGGTTCTTCAGCTTAGTAATAATGCTCCCTGAATTGATACTGTCTAGTTTATCAACTTCAATGCATCAGCTGTAGTAGTCGGTAGTTTACCAAATACTCCTTCCTTCCCAAAACAGTAATTCAGTACCCACATGTTCCCATGGGTACTCAGGAATGAGTGAGTTCTTGAGGGGCTCCTTTTGCTGGCATGCACTACACTGTTGACATATTTCACATCCTGAGATGTACTTAGTGATGTCAGCAGTGATGTTTGGCCAAAAAGCACATGAGCATGCACGTTGTTTTGTTTTGACAATTCCTAGGTGAGCCATGTGAAAACGGGCCATGATTTCTTGGCGCATGCATTTAGGTATTATGATTCAATCTCCCTTTAGGAGAATGCCGTGGTGTGTTACTAGTTCATTCCTGTAGTTCCAATACTCCTGAAATTCAGTTGGGTATTCCTTTTTTTGTTCTGGCCATCCGTTTTTTATTGTTTCATCTAGAACGTTCATCTCTTTTAAATCATGTTTTGAACTATTGCTTATGTTTTGCACCATCTGCTCTTTTATGGGGATGCTTTTGAAAAAGTTCTGCACATGTAGCTCTTTCTGTAATTCTTCTTCTGGGTGTGTGTGCCATATGTAAACGTGAAAAGGCCTCAGCCATAGGGATTTCTGGTCCAGGTCTCTATGTAAATCTCATGTCATATGGCTGGCAAGCATCATTTGTTGTAGTCTAGGTAGTGCTTGACTGATTGGTTTCCTCAGAATATTTTCCAAGGGCTTGTGGTCTGTAATCACCAAAAATTTTTCTTCCAAATATATAGATCTATTGGTGAAAATCTTTACATGCAAATACTATGCCTAGTAGTTCTTTCTCTATTTGAGAATATCTTTGTTCTGTTTTGCTTAAGGATCGCGAACCAAATGCAACCTTTTAATCTTTTACCAGTAGCTGGGCTCCTAGGCCGTGTTGCAATGCATTGACAATGATCTCAACTTCTGAGCAATTTGTATCAAAACTTCAAAGTTGTTCACACCAGGATTTGTGGATACTATGACAGGCATCACTGTTTACCTTCTTCCAGGCAAATTCCGTCGTTTTCCCCAAGTTCTTGTAGAGGCTGGTTCAGAATGGATAAGTTTGGTATGTATCTAGAAAGATAATTAAACATCCCAAGCAATGTGTGGAGCTCTTGTTTGTTTTTTGGGTCAGGCATTTCAGCAATTGCTCTGGTTTATTGGGATCTGGCTTTTCACCCTCGGTGGTAAGTAGATGCCCAAAGTATGGTATAACTTTTGCATTCAGTATTCACTTGTCTCCGTTGAATTTGACTCCCTTTTTCTCGTGCTCTCTGGAGAACTGCTCTCAATTGCATGTCTTGATTTTTTGCTTGTTTCTACACCTGCTATGTCATCTACTATTAGACCCATACCTAATCCTTCAAAAGCCTCCTCCATTTGACGTTGATATTCATCCTGAGCAGAAATTATTCTAAATGGGTATCTTCTCCATTTGAATCTTTCAAACATTGTATTGGATGTTGTAAGCTCTGATGAGGCATCATCAAGAACCATTGACCAATACCCATTCCCAGCATCCAACTTGAATGGATTTTGGGCCCTATGACATTTGTTGGGAATATTGTCAAAGGTTGGTATTGGATAATTTGGCCTTTGTAATGACAATTATGTTGACCCACTCTGTTGGCTCAGTCACCTTTTTCATTACTCCACAGCAGATTAGTCATTGCAATTCGTTCTTTAATTTATTTTGAAGTGCTAATGAAGTGAAGTGAAGTGAAGTACTCTTTTTGTGGCTGTACTGATGGTATTGCTCCTGGCTTCAGATGAATCCTACATTTTCCAGGCATTTTTCCCATGCCTTCAAACACATCCTTGTATTCTGCCAAAATTTTATCTGTGGTATTGGCTATTGTTGTCTGCTCTGTTATATATGAACTTGATTAAATTCATCAATATGCTGGTCTTTCTGTTAAGCAAGGGCTTCTTATCTGTGTCAATTGCGTAAAAATCGTGGGATTGTGATTCCCTTTCCTTGTACTGAACATCTAAGTGACATACTCCAGTAACTTTCAATGGCTCACCAGTATAACTTGTGAGTATATTTGTAGTTGGTATTAGTTTTGGCCTTGGAAAAATCTTATTAAGGATCTGAGTTAGTATAATGTCAGCTTCTGCACCTCTGTCGATTATAAGTTCCACATTATCTGCTTCATTTTTTAGATACAGTTGGGGCAACAGGCTCTTTACATGTTTCCACTTTGCTCTGGATGCTTTCAATGACATACTTTTGATGGTGTGTCAGCAACATTTTCTCCTGTTTCTATGCTATGAACATTGCATTGACTACTTCTGCACATTCCGGCAAAGTGTGTTCTAGCTCCTTGCATTTCATGCAGCTTTTTCCTTTGGCAGGGCATTGATGACTTTTATTGAACACTCCACCACAATTATAGCACTTTGGTCATTCAATTGCATCCTTTGATGAACACAAATGACCAGATGTAAAACTTCTGCCACATTTGTAGAATTTTTGCCCATGTCTTGCTACAACATCCAACTCTTGCTTTACATACACTTTTTTTCATGTTCCTGGTTAGACATGATCATTAACTGGGCTTGGGTCTTTCCTGCAGCTCTACATATAGCTATTGCACGAGTTAGAGTTAATCCTCCACCTTCACTAAGTAATCGTTCACGAATTATGTCCTGCTTAACTCCAAAAACTAGTCTGTCTCTAATCATCTCATTACTTGTTGTTACAAATGCACATTCCTTTGCTGTAATGCGCAACTCAGTAAGGTAGTGTTCTATTGATTCACTGTCTCTAGTTACGTTTATGGAACTGATATCTGGCAAATATAGGATTTGAAAGTGGCTCAATATGTTCACTAAACTTCCTTAAATATGCTGTAACATTGTTTGTTTCACTGGCAGTTAATGTCCAAGTATTGAAATGTCTCTGCCTTTCTGACCAGCCCATATCAATAAATATGATTACTTCCCTGCATCCTCTTTTCCACTTTGTGGTCCTGTGAACATGAGTTCAGTATGTTGCTTGAAGTGTGACCATGCAACTTTCAAGTTTGTTGCATCTCAGTCTATAGATGGGCAAGCTCCATGTTCCATACTGTATTCCTTATACTTCTGACATCATGTCTATCAAGCATTAAAGGGTAAGCAACGGTAAACAAGCAAGCAGCAGAAAAGGCAAGCATCAAACATCAAGATTAAGCATCTATTGTGACTCCAGCACCTACATAATAAATATAATTTACAAAACATAATAAATACAGAAGTTATAATGAACACTTTAACTAGATAACTCTTCAGTTTTGATTCCTTTGTCAGAGAAAAACTATTGAGAATTATGGCTGAAGATGGAGCGCTATAGGACCTCATTGACATGCTTCAAAGTGGATGCATAGATACAAAGGCCTGTGTCAGCATCTCGGAAAATGACCCTCCCAAGTCCACAGCTGTGTCCAGTGGTGGATCCTAAGGGGGTGAGGGGGCGCCCCCCTCACCCCCTTAGGATCCTGACGTAGCATAAAGTAGTGTAATTTACTTAATTCACGCAAGTTTTTTGCACTAATTAAACTTGCTCCTAACGCAAGTATATCGGATTAACCTATTTTTGCGACCCCCCCCCCCCCCTAAAAAAATCCTGGATCCACCCTTGGCTGTGTCTGGTATCAAGCAAGAATACTCCTGGTTGCTTACATTGTTCAACTTCGTGATAGACAGGATGATAAATAATGCCTTGAAAAATCTCAAGGGAGTTGTCTTTGGTGAACCACATGGTTTTTTGAAACGTTGCTTGAGACCAGACAAGAGATCTCAGTAAAAACCAAAGTCAGAGTCTACATAGCAAACGTGCGAGCTGTACAACTGTACTTCTGCGAGACATGGCTGCTCAAGGCTGAAGAGGCTAGAGCTTTCGAAGTTTTCGATCTCCGCTGCCTTTGCTTTTTACTCCCAATTCCGAAAAGGTCTAGAATTTCCAATAGTGAAGTAAGAAAGCTGCAGTGGCCAGTCTGAAGGGCTCTCCAACTATTATCATCAAAAGACGTAACCTCAAGCTTCTCAGTCAAACCTTGCGTCGTCCTAAAGGTAAAATATGTTTAGACGTCCTCATCTGTGAGGCAGTTCCATCCTTTTGACATTGTTGAGGAGGAAAGAAAGGAAATTTTTGACAAAAATTCAAAGAAGACTATGGACAGGCTTCCAGAGGCATGCTTGGGATTGACAGGGAATAGCTGAAGACTGGTGTGGAAGCTGCAGCCAACAGGTCAATATGGTCGTTGGAAGTAATTACAAAGCCCATTGGTGCCAGGCTGGACAGTTTTTTTGTCTGGTATCCCCTGAAAGAAAGTAAGAAAGTGAATATATGGTAAGAAAATACAGGGGAAAATGTGCTGATGGACGCTTCAGCAGACATAAGAAAGAAGTTACAATGTACTCTTTTCACTATACTTACACAAAATACGCAAATAGATTATATTAACTTAGCTTGCGTAGGTTTCCTAGAGAGTTTTAGTTGTCTTCATTTCATTTTTCACATTTTAAAGTAAGTATTGCAAGTTGTATCAGGTTTCGACGAAATTTTTTATGGTTACAATACATCTTCGACCTTATATTGCTTTGAATACATGCGGCAAAAAAAAAGAAAGTAAATGCTCAACAGTTCCTAGGTAAATTAGTATCAGTTTAGCTTCAATAATGATTATGATAAAAGTTTACTGAACATAGTCACTTATTATCTGGATATCATCTCTATTTTTTTCATGAATAATGTTCTGCCAACTGTTTGTTGGTCTGCTAAATGAATTGTCTTTTATCGTATTTAAAATGAATGCCAGATTTATGTCAGATTTCAATCAAGCCAAACTTTGTATAGAGTTGAACTAACTCAATATAATATTCAATTGTAAGGAAAATATTCTTTAGTAAAATATATACATTTTTTTCAAATGTCTTATGTGCTTTTAAAATATAATTTTATTGTTAGAAGTTGGAGACATTTTTCCAAGTGGTGTTTTTAGATCAGCTGGACATTTCCGAATCGTTATTGTTCCCCAAACTTGAAGATTTTCCGGTGGTTGCTTTTCCGGTATTTTGGCTCCATGTAAAGTTGAACGTGACTCTCAGGAATTTACCCCCTCTCTGTTGATAATGAAGGTGAGTATCATTATTTTAATACTTCAGGATCCAGTGAATTGAATAAAAAAGATTAAAATTAAGCTAGAAAATCGAATTTCTCAACTCAAATTTAAGTTCTTTGTTAAAGACTACCAAAGTGTACCTATTTAAAACAAAGAAGAAACTTAAATTAAAAAGGACTGGGCTCCAAGATCAAAAGTTAGTTACAAAAATTGTCTTTTATTGGTTGAGTTCTAGCAACATTCTCACTATTTATGCGAATTTATGGACAAGATAATTCGATGCAATACAATAACTGGGCTCTTTGCGGTTACTTTTTTCTCGATTAAAAATGTATAAAAGAAACACAATGTCCAACACCTAAGATGATGTAGGGAGATTTGTTATTAAGTTTTTTATTGTTCAGGAGATTAGGTTAGATTAGTCCCCTTTTTACTGGAGAGAGAGCCAATTCGTCCTGTCAAATGAAATTGAGCAATACTTGAACAAACTTTGGCATTCATGTTTTTAGGGTTTCGAGTTATGGGAGAGGTGACCCCACCCCTCCCCAGTGTTTTTGTGTTTGTTTGCATTGATTGTTTATTTACTTTCTGTTCGTTGTAAGTTTCTTTATACTTCAATAGCAAAATATTTTTTTTCCGTTTGAAGCTGGATTTTCATATTCAATCTAAGCATTATTGGCTTTAAGATCTATTTATTCATTTATATTATTACCTGTTGTATATTTTTGCTATGATTGTTTAATTTCTGTTCGTTTTGGATTTCATTTATTCTTTAATAGAAATTTCTGGTCGTTTTGAGTTTGAATTTAACAGGTATTTGTATCTGCTGTGCTTAAGTTTAAAATGGCCTTTACTTTTTTTGAAAAAACTATTTTCTCAGAAAGTTTTTTTAATTAATTTTTTGTTCATTTTTGATTGCAAAAAGGTTCAAGTTTTTAAACATTTCTTATTCCAAATCAAACTTAGAAAAAAAAAAAAATCAAATCTTCATCAAAGTATCAAACCTGGTTTCAAAGTAACAATATCAAAGTGAAAAGTTTGCACCCTTTGAAATGAGCCCCCTTTGAAGTTTATCCGACAACCCCGACCCCTTCTATATGAAGTGGCGTCTGGGGAAAAAATAAATGGAGTGTTGGGGGGAGGCTAGCTGCCCTCCGATCACTTTTTACTCTTAAAAGTGAACTACAACTTTCAATTTCCAATCAATTGAGCCCTCTTATGAACTTTATACGAGCATCCCTTCCATAACAACCATATATGCCCCCAGGGCATAACTTACAACGTCTACCCTCGGGCCCTGGGGGGGGGGGGCTGTGTCGACACCGGAGATTTTTTGTTATCTGAACTTTGAACTATTTTTAACAAAATGTCTATCACGAAAAATTTATCTGATGCATTTAGGGCGTGGGGGGGGGGGGGGGGGGGCTAGTTGCCCTCCAATCTCATTTGACTCTTGAAAAGTGAAAGAGAACTTTCAATTTCCAATGAAATGAACCCTCTCCGAAATTTATGCAAGCATCCCTTCCATAAAAACGATATATGCCCCCAGAGCATTACTTACAACGCCTGCTTCCGGGCCATGGGGGGGGGGGGGCTTTGCGTCTGCACAGGAGTTTTCTCTTATCTGACCTTTGAATGATTTTTTAATGAAATGGCTATTTAAAAATTTTTATTGGATAGGCTTGGGGAAAAAACGGTGGGGGGGGGGGGGGGCTAGTTGCCCTCGGATATCTTTTGACTCTTAAAAAGTGAACTAGAACTTTAAATTTCTAATCAAATGAGCCCTCCCTGTAGTTTATACGAGTATTCCTTTCATAAGAACCATACACGCCCCCAGGACAACACTTACAAACGCCTACCCCCTGGGCTTGGGGTGTTGTTTCGACACCAGAGTTTTGTTATCTCATTTTTAAACAATATTTAAAAGACTGGCTTTCTCAAAACTTCTAGCGGATGGGTTTTGGGGTAAAAGGGTATGGGGGGGGGCTAGTTGCCCTTAAATTTCTCGACTCTTAAAAAGTGAGCTAGAACTTTCAATTTCTAATCAAATGAGCCCTCTTTGTAGTTTATACGAGTATCCCTTCCATAAGAACCATATATGCGCCCAGGCCATAACGTACAACGCATGCCCCCAGGTCCTGGGGGTTGTGTCGACACCGGAGTTTTGTTCTATGATCTCTGAACTATTTTTAACAAAATAGCTATATCAAAATTTTTATCGGATGCATTTGGGAAAAAAAGGGCATGGGGCGGGGCTGGCTACCCTCCAATGTCTTTTGACGCTTAAAAAGTGAACTAGAATTTTCAATTTCGAATCCAATGAGCTCTCTGAGGTTTATGCGACCTTTCCTTCCATAAGAACCATATATGCCCCCAGGGCACTGCTTATAGCCATTGCTCTGAAGACCTTGGGAAGGGGTCTGATGCTCAAAGATATAATTTTCAGAACTTTCAACTACATTGAGCAAAATGGCTATCTCAAAATTTTGATTGGATGTGTTTGGAGAAAGGGTGGGCGTGGAAGGGGTTTTAGTTGCCTTCCAATCACTTTCGACTATTAAAAAGGGTTATAGCCATATAAATTTCCAATCGAATGTGGCCTTTTTGAAGTTTCTACGACAATGCTTTATATAAAAACCTTATATGTCCCTAGAGCATAACTTACAACCCTTACTCTGAGGGCTCTGGGGGAGGGGGTCATCCTCAAAGACCTAATTTCCAGAATCTTCAACTGTGTTGAACAAAATGGCTATCTCAAAATTTTGATTGAATCTGTTTGGGGAAAAGGTGGAGGTGAGAGAGGGGGGCCAGCTGCCCTTCAATCACTTTTGACTATTAAAAAGGGCGTTAGCCCTTTGAATTTCCAATTGAATGAGCCCTTTTGAAGTCTCTACGACAAAGCTTTCTATTAAAAGCTTATATGCCCCCAGGGCTTAGCTTACAACCCTTGCCCTAATGGCTGGGGGGGAGTGCCCTCCTCAAAAACATAATTTCTATCTGGAAATCAAATACTTTGACAACATGGCTATCTCAAAATTTTGATTGGATGTGTTTGGGGAAATGATGGGCGTGGAAGGGGTGTTCGTTGCCTTTCAATCACTTTTGACGCTAAAAAGAGCACTAGAACTCTCGATTTCCAATCGAATGAGGCCCCCCTATGAAGTTTTTACGACGACCCCCTCCATATGAATTGCCTCTGGGGAAAAAATATTAAATATTTTTTTAATGGCTAATATTGCTAAAATATTGGCTATAATATTGCTAAAATAATTGCTAAAATATATTGTTTAAAATAATGGCTAAAATATTAGCATAAATGGCTAATATTTTGAGTGCTTGTTCATACTGATTGCCTTCTGAAAACAAGGTCAAGTCAATAGTGCAACCAAAACCAGTTTAAAGTAATAATCTGTGAAAATAAATTTCTTTTCAGGGACACTCCTTCAGCTACAAACACAATTTAACAATCATTTACATATACAAAATAAACTAGCCCCCCTCTAACCTTGTCAAAAAGACAAATAGAAACATTAAATCGTATTAATGGAAGAATTTTTGTGTGCTATTCACTCCTCCTATCTAACCAAAAAATCCCAATAGTTTCATCTGCCCAAAAATCTAAATAAACTGGCATATTTAATCTAAAAACTTAAACCTAAGGCCAAGCTACCATTAGAACCCGCAAATATTAAGATTCATCATCAAAAGATGTAGAGCCGTATTGTTAGAAGTCAGATTCCAATTTACATTGTCCTGAGATATTCCAGAAAATTCCCAGGGAGACATGTTAAATTTTAGGAGGCATTAAGAGTTTAGGAAGTTCAACTAAACCTCTCTGTCGCTTGATAAAGCATTTTCAACTTGTAAAATAAATTAGCCTTAGTTCAGTACAGTAGAAATAAAATTTAAAATTTACCAATGTTAAAAAAATCTGGTTTCATTTGTATCCAAATAGATTTTTTGATAATAATACTCAATTTTGATAGGTAAACCAGGAAAAAAGAAAACAGGGAACCGATTCTTTATAAAACCGGTTCAACCAAAATAAGTTATTTTAAAATATCAAGTAGAGATTATCTCACCCTCAACAATGTGACACTCGACACTCGAAGGAGTGTCACATATTGAAGGGTGAGGTGCTCCTAATTTTTTCAGCCACTCAGTACAAAAAATTGATTTGCTAAAAAATTAATGTAAAGTGCTGCTATTTTACTGGCTTGTTTTTAATTAGGAAATGGATTGATGGAAACACATGCTGGTAAAGTAAATAGAGGTAGATTGGCCAAAAAAACAACAAATTTTAATAGCAATATCACCCAAATACATCACTAAAAGCGGACCTCTCCCTAACATTTTCTCTATTGACACATTCTCTATTATCACAAAAATGTGATATTTTGTTGTTTTTTTTTTTTGCCAGAAGTATCACGGATGCGTGTTTTTTTTCAGGGGTGATCGTATCGCCCCAATAGCCCCAGAATATTGAGAGAGGGCTCATTCGAACGGAAATTAGAATGCCCCTCCCTTCCTCCCCAATGTCGTCTGCTCAAAATTTTAAAATTACTCTCTGAAGTAATTTTTCTTTGGTGAAGGCAAGTTTCTGGGGAGTGGACTTTCCACAGGAAATTTTACAATGCTGCATGTTGGCAGAATATCTATTCAAAATTCTTTCTATTTGTCTCATTTCTCTGTTCCGACCAAATATTATACATGTGAAGATTGTAATATTATACATATGAACATTACAATAATTTTTGAAGAATTGGGAGCCAAATCTCCTTCTTTAGTTAACTTTTTTTGGTACTTGTTTTATTATATGGTACACACTCGAGAAGTGAATTTAGAATTTTAGGTTAAAAAAGTGAAACTTGTGCTGTATCATTTATGTCACAAGACTTGTCAGTTGCCTATTTATTAATCCGGAACATGTTTGAGATCTTCGATAATGCTATGTGTTTATATTTGAACAAATTGTAATTGTTCTGTCTTTAATGGTTTTGGAAGACAGTTGTAACTTGAATTCTCTTCAAAAATATCTGCTTTTGCTCTTAAAACATTTCAACTTAAACAAAAAAATCATATATGTTCTCTCGATTTTGTAGTAGAATTGAATTTATCAAAATAAAGTGCCAACTTTTTTTTTACGAATTTTTTTTTTTTAATGAAAATATTATTGCGCCTTCCGTTTGTGCCAGACTGTTTGTGCCAGCGTGTTTGTGCAAAGTGATGCAGCGATGTTTTGTGCCAGAGCCGCACTTAAAAAACCAAGAGCCACATGAGGCTCAGGATCCTCTGTTTTCTAAATTTTTTGAGGATCTCATTACATAAAATTCTCTTAAAGAACAAGGTGTTCTATTTACATCACTTTTGTTTTTTTGGAACTACATCTTTGCCCTAAATTTACTAAATACTCTAACTTGAATACTACTACTTACGACTGAATGCAGAACCAAGCTGCCCTAAGCCAAGAGACGTACAAATGTCTCTTTGCGTTGGACACTACTCACAGTACAGTCTCATTAGCATATTCAAAAGTTTGGAGCTTTCAAGTTTGCATACTTTTCTAGGGATCCAAGTAAAAAAAAAGGCAAAAATATTTCTGTCAGCGACACTTGAAGTTACAGGTTAAGGGAAACTGGGAATATCTTCATACATAGAGCGCCAATGCTAGACTTGTAGATGATTACTATTCAGTATTAACCAGGGTCGTGTCTAGGAGGTTTGAAACCCCCTCCCGAAATAATTCTTGGATTCGTAAAATGGTTTTTAAAATGCAGGAATAAATAAACATCTTAACTCCTCCATCCCCCAAAAATTGGGGGTTTTTTAGCAGATAAAATCTTAAGTTCACTTTGCATGTTCAGTTTTTTTTTTAGCTTCGCATAACGATCTTGAGGTCTCACTAGCCATTTCAATTTTCAATCGAATGAGCCCTTTTTGAAGTTTCTACGACAAGGCTTTCTATATAAACCTTGTATGCCCCCAGGGCATAACTTACCATCGTTGCCCTGAGGGCTTTGGGAGTTTTTGTCATCCTCAAAGATCTAGTTTCCAGAACTTTCAACTACGTTGAATAAAATGGCTATCTTAAATTTTGAATGGATGTGTTTGGGGGAAGGTGGGCGTCAGAGGGTGGTTAGTTACCCTCCAATCACTTTATTATTTAAAAAGGGCATTAGGACTAGGTCTTTGAAATGTCAACCGAATGAGCCCTTTTTGAAGTTTTATGACAAAAATTTCTATTAAAACCCTATATGCCCCAGGGCATAACTTACAACCCTTGCCCTGAGGCTCTGGGGGGGGGATTAAGTATCCTCCTTACAAATATAATTTCTATCTGGAAATCAAATACGTTTGAACAAAATGGCTATCTCAAATTTTTGATTGGATGTGTTTGGGGGAATGGTAAGCGTAGAAGGGGTGTTTAGTTGCCTTCCAATGACTTTTTACTATTAGAAGGGCACTAGCCATTCCAATTTTCCAATCGAATGAGCCCTTTTCGAAGTTTCTACGACAACTCCCTCGTTACGAAGTGCCTGGTCCAGAAAAAAAAATACATTGTTACATCGTTCGTTCTTTACTTAGGCAGCGCTATTGCGCTGCCTATGATAATACTTAGGTAAGTGAAGCTATCTTTTTGATCCATCTTTTTGTTACCCAGTACTCTTCACTTTCCCTAGTTTTGTTTCAATATAACTTATTGTCCTTAATATTTATTTCAAACTTGTTTTTTACACCCGTAATTCTCAGAACTTAAAAGAAAAGAATGATTCATTATGCTTACTTTTTTCAACTAGGACAGTCAAATCATCAGCATAATTTTATGTCTTGGACAAGTTTTATTTTCTCTATTTTGTTCAGGCTCTTCTATAGTCTTTGCAGTGTTCTTTAGGACAAAATCTATCAAAAACAGTCCTATAGTGCGCATAGCAAGTAACAACCCCTCTTGACTCCTGATTTAAGTACGAACCACAACAATGTCATCAGAGCCAACACTATATCATTGCCTATAGTAAAGGTCATAAGGCTTCAATAATTTTTTTTTTCCTGCGGTACTTCATGTAGAAAGTGTGGTCCCTATAAACTTTGAGGGGGTTCATTCGATGGAAATCAGAAGTTCTGGTACCCCTGTTTTAAAATTGAAAAGTGATTGACGGGTAACTTATAACCCCCCCCCCCCCCCCCCCCCGCCACGCCTTCTTTCTCCCAAGTGTATCTGATCAAAATTTGGAGATAGCCATTTTGTTAAGGTTAGTTCAAAGATCAGATAACAAAGCTCCAGGGTCGACACAACCCCCAAGAGCCCGGGGAACGTGTTGAAAATTTTGCCCCGGGGGCATAATTCTGAAAATCATTGAAAAATCTTCCGTAGCTTAGGACCTAGGTTCAATTGATTATAATGAGCTAAAGCTAAAAAAACTATTGGGTTTGATGAATCTAATTAATCTTTTGCATTGCTAACGCAACAAACTCGTTGACTTTTTCTAAATTTTATTATATCTTGATATGCTATATTCAACTTGGTATTGAGGGCTGGTTATGCACAATTCCTTGATCTTCAGTTTTGAAAGTATTTAATGCTTCGGACCTATTTTTTTTGTAAAGAAGCTGTTATAAATTTGTTTTAATCAATTTACTTTTTCGTTGCTTGGTTAAAAAAACTAATTAACTTAGTTTAATTAATTAACTCTATTAAATAACTTAACTTCTACATATTTTTTTTTCTTTTCAAATTATTGTAATATCCCGAAACTATAATCAATAAGTTTTGTTTTGTTACAACATCTTATTGTGGCTTGGAAGATCCATATAGATAGTACGCTGTTTTGCCGAATCGAAAGTTTATTCTTTAAGGAAAAATTTGTTTACTCTTTTGTGCTGTTGGAGTCTGTTTTCTAATTGTTTTGGGGACCTCTCTACATAAAATTTTCGTACATTTTTTGTCGAAATTTCGTTATATCTGTTTTAATTTAATTTTTAGAAGTTGGTATGCTTTACCAAGTGACATTAAGAACCATTGTGACAGTTTCAGATCCTTCTAATGTTTCCCAAACTTGAATTTGGCCCGATGAGTACTTTTCCCCATCATTTCGATACCATGTAAGCTTGAACCTGACTCTCAAGAATTCTGCTCCACATCTGTTACTGATCAAGGTTAAAAACGTTCAAGTGGGGCACTTCTCATTATACAGCGTGAGTAGTATTTTCAAAAGCTTGAAGCTTGGAAGTTACTACCTAGTAAACTTCAGCAGCTCTTCTGGACCTAGACCTAACTAATTTTTGGTTCCAAATTAAGGAAAATGGTGAATTACTTTTTCTTATTCATCAACCAAAATTTTTCTGCTTGAACTTCTCATACGAAAACACAAATAACTGAATAAGAAGAAAAAGACGAACACAAAAAAAGATTCATACTGGTGAAACAGTCCGGTACAAATAATTCGACAGTTTCGCCTTATTCGGACTTCTTAGGCTCATTAGACTTATCAGATTTTTTACCTTCGCTAAATGATCTTGACGTCCTCCACTGTGTAGCCTACTGTTAAACGACCTACAAGACTGGTGAAAAATACCTAAAAAAGAGGAAGATTTTAGAGCATTGAAATTTTTTAAGCAAGCAAGTCTATATATTATATCCTCCTCCATTGAGGAATAAATTTGAAAACAGAAATTTAAAATTCAATTGAAAAGAAATAATTTTTCCTCATAAATTAAACGTGGATTGAACCAAATTTTCTCGTATTGCTTTGCTGATCGAAATACGGTGAGTCAGACCTGGTTTCCAAAAGAATCTATAGATAATTTCTCTCGACACAATCCAACAAATCCTCCTCTGTTTTAGTATTTCCCTCAATTCCAGAGCCATGTTCACCACATATTAATCACTCTATAGCCTCGCTATATTCTAATCGTGTGCTTGAAGGCATATCTTTCTGTTCTCTTCCGAATTTTTTTGTTTTCGTAAAAACACCCTGGGCCTTGGATATTTTTACCTTAACATTTTTATTGCAATCCACCATCTTTACTAATAATTAATTAAAAAAAAACTTTTCCCCAAAACAAGTTATTCAAAAAAGTAAGAACACCATTAAAGCAAAAATGAACAAAAATAGGAATGAAATAGTCTACGAGTACACAACTACCACCAAATCATAAATAAACGAACCAAACCCAACAGAAATTAAAATAAAGTAACAGAGGTCAAAACTCAAACGAGCAGAAGAAAATTAATATGAGTTGGGGTTTTAAAACCCTATGCTTTCTAAAAGCCGAATATAATTCGTACTTTACTGAAAAAATTCAAATGAATTTACTGAAAAACAATGTGCATTGTCAGTTTAATATACATATGCTGATATTTATATCAATTTTTTGATTTCTTAAGGTTATAAAAATGAAAACATTTAAAGATATTTTTTTTCAGTAAAGTAACAAATTTATTTATCATGGGCAGCGCTATTGCTCTGCCTAGGATAATAATTGTTAAGTGAAGCTATCCATTTGATCCATCTTCTCCTTACCCACTATTACTCTTCATCCTCACTAATTTTTATTCAATGTAATTTATTCTTCTTAGCATTAATTTTCAAACTCATTTTTGCACCCGTATTCTCAGAACCTAAAAACAATCGTTTTATTTGCTTAATTTTTCAACTAGAACAGTCAATCATCAGCATAATTTTCATCTGGGACCCTGTTTTACTTTCTCTTTTTGAATCTGTGCTCTGTTTATAGCCTTTGCCATGCTCTTTTTACTCTCTTACATAAGACTAATCACTTCACGTATTTATTTGGGCTATTTATCTATGTCTGAAAACGAATTATATGACAATAATATTTTATTTAGTCTATTAGTTTCTTTGCCAAGACTGTTCAAGACACATATAGTTTTCAGTAAAGTGCCAATGACCCAGAAGGTTATATAATACTTTTATATAGTTAGAGAAGGTGGTGGCAGTATCCAAACCCCTTGTTTGTAGTGATTTATTACTCATTTTAAGCTTGATTTGCATATTCAATCTAAATTTTACTCGTTTTAAGATTTATTTATTCATTTTATGGTAGTACTCTGTTGTAGGTTTCTTTGCTATGATTGTTTATTGAATTTCTCTGTGCGATTTTTGGGTGTCATTTATTCTTTAATAGTAATTTCTTGTCGTTTTGAGTTTGAATTATTTATAGATTTTTATTTTTGCTGATCTTGAGTTTTATTATGGCCTTTACTTCTCTTGAAAACTTCTCTTTCAGAATTTTCTTTTAAATTTTTAATTGGTGCTCACATAAAAACTAATCATTTCAAAGATTTATCTGGTATGCCCTACAAAGCTATGACCTTCGCTATAGCCCTTCTATCGTTTAAAGCAACCTCTACTCATAATAATTAAAAATTGAATGACTAAAGGGGCTCGATAACTCAATAACCTCTCAATTACTAATCTAAGAGTGAAATTTTGGTCGAAGAAATTTTTTACGGTTCTGAGAAAAAAAGTCGACTAACATACCCATTGTCTTCTTTTTCCAAGTACCATTACATTTGGTCCTGTTTCGAGTAAAGCTTTGGCAACAAATTGAGTAGAAGATTGTTTAAATGACAGTTGAATCTTGTAGCCGATCAAACTTACGTGCCGACCTAGTCAAGCATTAATAGATCATAGAGTCAACCATATCACCACATTACCACAGTATATTATAATGAGTCAGAACTCACAGCTCGATTACCTGGGAGAGAATAGAAATTTCGCAGAAATTTTTTACGGCTCTGTGAGAAAAAAAGTCCGAATACATACCCAATTTTTGTCTTCTTGTCCAAGTACCTTACATTTGGTTCCTGTTCGAGCAAAGCATTGGCAAAACCTCTCTTTTAGGCTCCAAAAGCTGCTCAAGAAATCATGAGCTAAGTTTTAGAAGCATTTTATTTGGATGAATTTTTTTTATTGGCAAGGTAATGATTTTCCACAGTGAGGATGTGGGGAAAATTTAAGGCCTTATTAGCAAATCTCGTCGGAACATCAAATTTTTAAAGCTAGTTTTTTAAATGAAAGTAAGGAGCACCACTTAAAACTCAAATGAACTAGAAATATTCCACATATAATGAGAGGTTACCCATTCGTCTGCTCCTTAATCGTTAGATCTAAGCGATTTGATACATCGCAGAGGCTTAATATATTCCAATTTAGCATCCTTTTTTTCTTTTTTTTGTACCTATATAAGATTTCAGAGGCGTGCTTATTTGTTTCCCATGAGGTAATCCGTATCAACTAATTATCGAACCGAGTTTATTCAAACAAAATTTAAAATTCTAGTGCCGTTTTTAAATAACAAGCCACTCTGTTTCAGCATAGTTTAAAAGTCTATACATTTCATGATAACCTTGAAACGTCTATAGCCCATGGGAAAAGGTCTTTTGGCAAAGGTCGTTAAGGCTTGTCAGTTGTTTACTTATTGTATTTGTTATAGATAGTTTATTTGAACTTTTTTTCGGGGGGGGGGGGTTCTGATGGGATGAATTTTTCTGAGAAGGAAAATTTCTAGAGGAGAAGCTCCCAGGTGGCGAGTTTACCTTTAAAACCGTGGAAATTATGACCCTAAAATTTATTTGCTGTTTAATCTCTCCTCTTGACTTTCACTTTCAGCGAGTCTTGGGTAAAAACAGCTGCACTAACAAACCGTAAGTAAAAACGCAATTGTCAGGTAATTATATGAACATTTCACTTCACTCCAAAATTCCGAATGCCACAAAACTGAGAAACTTAAAAATTATCGCAGAAATTCTGTGCGTGTTATAAGTTACTTACTTTCAATTTTGATCAAAAAGTGCTATTACAATCTCATATTTTAGTTCTTAAGCCAATAAAGTTTGTTTTTATTCCTCATGTTTTCTGGAATAAAAAAAACAAAAATCCGCAAGTTTTGATTAAAATATACGCAACTAAATCACAATTAAATCTTTTGATTATTTTTAATGAGTTCAAATAAGCTGCAATAAAAGAGAAAATCAATAAGTTGGTCTATAAAGAATGCTCAAATCCGACATTCTTAGCTAATTTTCATTGTTAAATGTTTCTCCTTCTTAAGTGTGTCCAAGCCTTCCAAAAGGATTACACCTATGACAAAAAGAACAAGATCATCCACTACCATTCACGGCACATGGGGAATGACAATTTCTAAGCGATTTAAAATTACAAAAAATGAAATTAAATGGAATTACAGTTAATGAAATTTTGAGTTAATGGAGGAAAGGAGGAAAAATGGAGGAAATAAGTTAATTAAATTACCAAAAAATCACTTGTACTACTACCACTACTACTAATAACTCCGCGTGGCACCAAGCCCACCTCATGCCAATACAGCTATGTCATGGTCCCTCGTCATGCCAATCTGTTTAAAGCCTCCTCTTTAACCCCCCCCCCCCCCTTAAAGGATCTCCTATTATCATTCCGTCTTTCCTTGTGACATTCTCCCCACTCCTTTCGGTGACAACTTCCTTTCGTCCTAGCCATAGATGTTTAGGTGTCAAGCACGATCTTTGAAATCTGTTTTTCTTCATCTCCGCGAATGTGTCTGAGTCATTTCACCTTTCGTCTTATTATAAACCCTAGAAGTTGAAATCGAACCAAACTGTTTTGCACAGCTTACGCTTTAAGATACCTCAGTAATTTGGTACCCAAAACAATTTCCTAGGTAATTTCTCTTGAAACATCTTGCAGATCTCCTCAGTTTTTTGGAGTGCCCACACTCTTTCACAATCATATTTGACAACTTACCGTCACTATAAGCTTAAAGAAATTTTCATCTATATGTGAGGGATTTACGGGGCGAAGCAAGGGTCTGAGTTTAGGAAGGGGGATATAAAAGATTCTGCCAAAAAATTGTCCAGTGTGCCAACCTCACATAGTCACAAATAAGTTAATAATTAGACGCCCCAAATTCTCTAAGTTTTCGGTACTTTTTTGGATTTGGTATTCCTTTTGGAGGGTGGCCTTTCTATTTCCATTCCACTTTAGCCTGTGTCGCGTCGGGGGATACCCCTCCCTCAATATCTATCTCTGTGTGCTAGGTTATATTAGTTACTTTTAAGAAACCTATCTTATTCTAATCAAAGCCAGCCATTGTGTTTCCAGTTAGGTTTTCCATTGTTGTTTAATAGAAGTTACTTTTATTCAAAGCATTAGTACAGCAAAAGCAAAACGCTTAATATCAAACCATGCTAAATAAGAAGATCCTGAAATGGTTCCCACATGCACGACAATATTTCTAAAAGAAACGCATAATATCTTTTATTTTTCAAATTTTGAATTTTTAAAAGAACATAAAATAAACCATTAAAGAAAATTAAACCATATTCTTTAGCTATTATGTGAGGGGTGCTGCCTATGATATTGGCTATATGCCCTTTTGATAACCTTGGCATGCATCACAGTTTGTTTTTTTGTTTCATTGAAAACTCGTCCCTAAAATGTTCTTTAAAAGTTTTCAACCTTACTACGGCTTAGCATCATTATATTACAGTAACTGTAGTGTGTCGTATTTACAAGTATACACATAGTGCTTCTGGCTAGAGTTCAAAATCCCTCCACATACGTTACCCTCAAAGGTCTAACTTATTATATAAGTTGTTCCTTAATATATCGCTTTTGTCACCTTTTTTGAAAGTCAACATGCTCATTAGTTTTGATTTGGTTTAGTTCAACTAATTCTCACCTAAATATTCCTTAAAAGCTTCCACCTTAATACCCTTAGCTTGGCGCAATGACCCCGGGTTGAAAAAATAACAGCAAATTCCGTTAACCGTTAGACCCGTTAAAAAAAACTCATTACACATTAGAAAATTAAAGAACAATTAAAAGACACCATTTTCCTTATAGTAACGAGCTATTCAGCCCACCCTTGCTTTTAGGTCCATCTGCTCCAATGTAATTTTTCTTTCACTTCTCCGCAGGATCCACCCCTTTCTGACTAAAAATGTAACAAGTAACTGGAGGCTATCCTAACTAGATCTTTTTAGTATTTATTCTTGCCTCATTCCAAAATTCTTCCATTTCCATCCCATTGATCAAATTCAACCTCGTAGGTCTTTCTTGATATCCATTTTTTAACTACTCTCCGCCTTCGACTCTCACAACCTACAAACATTTTTTTTTTCTTGTGGAAATGTCTTACGCACCTAGATCATAGAAATAAAAATTACATTGGAGCAGATGGCACTAAAGCCAAACGGGCTGGCTTGAAAAGCTAATACTAAAGAGAAAAAATGGTTTCTTTAATGGTTTGTTTTTTTTTTCTTTAATTCTATTTTTGTTTTAAGTTTTACAATTCAACTTAAAATACAAAGCAACATATAGAGAAGGAAGGTAGCCTCTTCTCAATTACGCAAAATTCCACTTCGTTTTTAAGTTTTATGTTTTTTTCTTCTCACTCTTCGTAGGAAAAAAATTTGTTTTATTCAATTTCTGATAGTTTCTAAAAATATGCAGCTCTCCCTCCAGAATTTTCCCCCCATGGAATCTCCTCCCGTGTACAATTCCCCTGCACAATTGCATATTTTGCTTTAAATTCTCCCCACTTTGTTTTTCTCCGAACAACTACCTAGAAAGCTTCTTTAGCCTCCTTTTCATGTAAAAATATTATTTTTCTTTTTTTACGTAATTTTGATGATTTTTTAAATTATCCTCAAAAATTGCCCACCTGAAAGATTGTTTCCTTAAGACTTCGTAAATGTGTCCTATTGAAAATTCAAATGCTATTTTCATTAAACATAGCCTACCAGACGTCGACAATAGGCATAGATTGTATAGATCACAGCCCTTTCCCCTGTGTGTAAAATTTTCTGTTGGCTATTCCCCTGAACTTCCTACTATGAAAAGTTCACCTCTAAAAATACCCTTTTCCGTTGAAAAATTGCCATAATTGTTCTTATTATGCAAATATGAAATCACCCACTCAATAGTAACCGAAACTCTAAAAGACGGAATTTTGATATTAGTATATATAAAAGATTTGGCTTATTAGTCTGATTCCCGATAAATAGATGCATTTAGCCGTGTGTTTATCCATAAATGGCTACATACCTAGAAAATTTGCTGATTTCTATAAAAGGGTAGAATGCCCCTCTAAGAGTCAAAGAGTTTCATGAAAATCACACTGTCAGATTCACTTCTATCATGGAATCCACTGTAGAGGTTTTGAAGCTCCCCACCCAAAAATATGAATTTTGTATTTTTTACTAGAAGAAAGATTGACAGATGCCTGTTTATTTGTTGTTTTTTTTCGTATAGGTGATTATATTGGACCATAGTTCTAGCAACATTCGAGAGAGGGCTCATTTGAACATCAATCAAAGTTTTAGTGGCACTGTTTTTTAAGTGACTAAAAAGTTGGAAGGCAACTACACCCATCCCACGTCCGTTTTTCTCCAAACTAGCTTGTCAAAATTTTTGTCATAGCCTATTTTCGTTTAAAACTAGGCTGAAAGGTTTTCCAAACTAAAACTATTCCCTTGGATAACAGACCTATTTGCCCCTGGATAGGTTTTTAGAATATAATTTGCCTATTGTTTATATGTGGTATTTGTTATTGGATACATACGCATTTTTCAGTGGGGGGATTTTTCCTAAGGGCTATACTAGGGGACTTTACAGAACCAGAATTCTAATCGACATTCGTTTTATTTTTCTACTTTTTTCTTTCCTTTGTCATCTTTATTTTGCAAGTTTGAAAGGGTCCGTGGGAAAATGTTTTGGTGTTATTTATTTTTCCCGAAAACATTTCTGTGGAAGCGGGGATTTTTTACATGATTCGAAAGACAATTAGAGCTTAAAGACTGTTTTAAAGTAAAAAAATGGCTGATAGATAATTTCGACTGAAAAGATCTTTAAGCCGAACTGGCCAGCCATTACAAAAAAAACTACAGAGAGACAAAAACTCAATGAAAAAACAACATAAACGAAACTAAACTACAGCCACATAGCAGAGAAAAGACTAAATTTTAGTACAACGCTGATATTTCGCCTGTGCCAAACTAGCGTCTTCAGCACAAGAGAAGATAAAAAAAAACTAAAACTAAAATAAAATAAAAAAATAAATCAATAACTATTAGTTTTTTTTTTCCCTACTTGGATAAATTGCGACAATTACTTTTTTTGTGGGGGTTTTATTTGTTTTTAGTATACATCTCAAGGAATTTACGGGGATTCTCATTTAGGAATGGAAGTATCCGGAGGGAATTTTAAGGAGAATGGACTTTTTGTAGGGGAAAATTTTCATGAGGAATCCATGAAGGGCCAAATTTACCTAAACTCGCAAATAGTTGTTGCTAACTAGGAAAAATATCACTGTTTTTCCAAAATTTTAATGAGTTTTATAAAAAAAGATACGTGATTTTTTTTCTTATTATATTATTCTTATTGAGGTGATCTCAATATCTTGTTGGCAAAAATCCGGGAAAAATTTATCATTGGGAAAATGGGATAGTGGGTGTAAATGGGTCAAAACCTTCTCAATTTTTCATAGCTGAGTTAAACAGCATTTCTATATTATTTATCTGAATTCTACATATTTTTTCGGAGTTTTTTCCAACTAAAACCATCTTTTCGTAGCTAAGGATTTTATAGGAGGCAATCTCCACATCGAAGGAGACAAGTGTTTAAATTGATTGATGGTAGCTCCTAGTATAGGGTGGGAATAATGTGGAAAAGAGAAATATAAACCAGTAGATTTGTGTGACGTTCTAGATGTTGGGCATTTTGTCTATCTTAGAATTATTCGATTTAGGTGAGAATAAAACTTTCATAAATGATTCCAGAGCCGAAACAGTGCTCCAGGAGGTCTTTTAAGTATGCCCTCTCCTCCCCCTCTAAATGGTATCAAACCATTATGAAAAAAAACTTTCTCAAATTCACAATTTATAAATTTTACAAACAAAATTTGTGGTATAAAATAAAATTTTCAGAATTAGATCTATAGCCCACACAAGTCCCACTGAAATTGTAATTGCGCCTCTTAACATGTCCCCTAAATTCTGATTTATAATATTCAAAATAAGTTGAACAACCGGTAAATGTGGAGCAGCTCATATAATAGACCTACGAAATAAATAATATACCACTTCATGTCATTTTTTTATGCTCTTTCTGAATATGATCGTCGCTTTTCTTGCAACTTTAATTTTAAGCTTTCAGTGCCCTGAAAATAATAATTTCTTTCTATTGTATTTTAGGGTTCTGAGTTAGGAGGGGGGATACTAAAGACTTCTGCAAAAAAATTGTCCAGTGTTGCAACACACAAGGACAAATAAGTTTAAATTAAGACGCCTAAATGCTCTAAGTTTTTCGGTACGTTTTTGATTTTCTTTTGGAGGG